>JAVTVY010013142.1:0-56043 GCA_036873755.1 Hanleya hanleyi | reverse complement strand
TCAAGCAAAGCTCCCAAAGCTACATTTCTAGCTCACTCAGCTGATACAACTGAACGTGACGATAATGCAGATGTCAAGAAGTGGCAAAGATGGCAGAATAAAGTCGGTCAGTTGGAGGCTGAAAATCGCCAGCTGCGCTCTGACGTGGATAGGCAGAATGCAAAGCATGAGAGAAAACATGAACAATGGCCGACTAATCCCCCAGAACCACCTGCTCAAGACATTGGTTACCCATATCGTCAAGGCGGGAGACCCAGCAATGGTGGAAGAATGAACTTTTGTTTCAACTGCGGGTTACTCGGACACATGAAGCGGGTCTGTAACAACCCAGCTGACTATGAGACCGTTAATAGGAAGTTGCTTGAGCACATATTCTCTCAGGGAAACGGCAGAGGGCGCCGGCAGCGCGGCAGCCAGGAGCCCGAGAACCACTAGCCCCAAAACAGGAAAAACCCGTAACTTTGGTGCCCGGGACAGATATACCCGAAGGCTTAGTTGGAGACCATATATTGGAAACGTGCTTTGTTGATGGCCACGAGGCAAGATGCCTCTTGGACAGCGATTCCCAGGTTACCATAGTTGTAGAGAGCTTTTTCAGGAAATTAAACAGCGATCTGCATCCTATGGAAGACCTTCGTCTTTGGCATGGTGGCGACGGACAGATGCCTTATCTTGGATGGACACATCTCAACTTAGGGCTTCACAAAAGTTTCAGTGGTATTGAAAGTTCGTTTGAAACCACCGCGCTGGTTATTCCAGATGGAAGGAGAGCCAGCTCATGCCCTGTTATCATCGGAACCAGTGCAGGCATTTTTCGTGACTGCTATAACGCCTGTAAGAAAGTTGCCGGGGAGAAATATTTGCAAAGACTGAACATTCACCCAGTATGTGCTATGGCGTACAAGGACGTTGAGGCAAAGAAAAGTGCCAATGATGATGGCACCGTTGCTGTGGCTAAGCTGAAAAACTCTGTTACCTTACCACCGGGACAGTCTCGCAAAGTTACTGGGATTGTACGCCAAAAACTAGCCAAGAAGAAAGTTGTACTGATCGATATTCCTAGCAGCGATCTGCCAGTTGGAATTTCTGTAGTGAGCTACCTGACAGAAGTGCCAGGTAAACAGTGGTACAAAGTCAAAGTAGAGCTAGTCAACAGCTCTGACCATGCAGTCACCGTCCCTGCAAATAGAGTGATTGCTGACATCACGATCCCTGAATGGCACAAGAGCTTTGACCCATCGCAGTTTACCGCTAGTGAATCTTGCGCAGCCAGCAGCAATACTGCTACTGTTGAGAAACCATCTCATGCAACGTCTGACGAAAGTGATGACTGGTTTGCCAAGTTGCCGTTCAAATGGGGTCCTGTATCACAAGAATGGAAACAGAGAATCTCCTCCAAAATGAAAGACAGAGCGCAGGTCTTTTCCAAGGGCGACTGGGATCTTGGTCTGACAGACCAACTAGTTCACAGCATTAATTTATTGGACGATACTCCATTCAGAGAGCGGTCCAGAAGGATTGCACCAGCAGACTTAGATGATTTACGACGCCATTTGCAAGAGTTGATGGACATTGGGGTAATCAAAGAATCCAAGAGCCCCTATGCGTCACCAATTGTATTGGTCCGAAAAAAGAACAAAGATCTTAGGCTGTGTGTTGACTACAGAACTCTAAACTCTCGCACTATCCCTGATCAGTATGCAGTTCCACTTATTCAAGAAGCCATTGACTGCCTCAACGGTTCTAGCTGGTTTACTGTGATAGATCTGAAATCCGGATTCTACCAGATTCCTATGAAGGAAGAGGATAGAATCAAGACAGCATTCACTTGTCCTCTCGGTTTCTACGAGTTTCAGCGTATGCCTCAGGGGATCAAAGGGGCACCTGCAACTTTCCAAAGACTTATGGAGCAATGCATGTCAGGCATCAACATGAAAGAAGTCCTGGTGTATATGGACGACTTGATTGTATTCTCTTCTAGTCTGGAAGGGATGGAAACCCGGCTCATGCACGTACTGGATCGATTGGCTGCCTATGGACTCAAAGTGTCCCCTGAGAAATGTCAGCTATGTTGTACGTCAGTGAAGTACCTCGGACATATTGTGTCGAAGAGCGGAGTTCATACGGATCCGGATAAAATCAGTGCCCTCCAGACCTGGCCCCAGCCGACGAATGTAAAGGAACTCCGGTCATTTTTGGGATTCGCCGGTTACTATAGGAGGTTCATTGGTAACTTTTCTGCTATAGCAAAACCCCTGAATCAGTTAACCGTTGGATGTGTCTACCCCAGAAAGCGAGGGAGTCCACCTCGAAAGAGACCCCCAGATCCAAATGCTAGGAGTGCTAGTGAGCCTTTTGGACAGCTATGGACACCAGAATGTGACCAAGCATTCCAAGTACTGAAAGAAAAACTTACAACTGCACCAGTTCTGGCCTTTGCAGATATCACCAAGCCATTTGTTGTGCATGTGGACGCTAGTAGGGATGGCTTAGGAGGCGTTCTATGTCAAGAGCAGGATGGCCAGCTTCGACCAGTAGCTTATGCGAGCCGAGGCCTCACAAAGTCAGAAAAGAACTATCCGGCTCACAAGCTAGAATTTCTAGCTCTGAAATGGAGTGTTACTGACCAGTTCCGTGACTATCTATACCTGGCCAAGGACGTCAAGGTACTAACGGATAACAATCCATTGACATATGTCCTTAGCTCGGCGAAACTCGACGCAACAGGCCATCGTTGGCTTGCGGCCCTGGCAAATTTCAACCTGACCATCTCTTACCGACCCGGATCAACAAATGTAGATGCTGATGCATTATCAAGAAGACCCCATGGCGATGGTCAGGTAACAGACTCTGATAAATTGCAAGAGATCACAGCCAGACTCAGTGGACAGTTGAGAGAACCTGATCATGTGTATCCCAAGGATGTCATCAATGCCATCTCCCAGGGCCATTATGCAACACCGAACTTGCGCCCTGGAGCAGCTCAGCCTGATGTGTTTGATGGAAATAACACTCTGCCAATGGTACAGTGTCTAACAACTAGTGTTGATGCAGTTCCAAAGAACTATGCCACTGCTGGATCGAACTTGAGTACCATGGACTGGAAGTTTCATCAAGCACAAGATAGTGACATTCGGCTTGTCGTCGAGATAGTACAGGCTGGCAAAAAGCCCGTTTCAACTGATGCTCACCATCCTGGTGTGAAACTTATGCTGAGGGAATTCGACAAATACCAGCTAAAGGATGGTGTGCTATACAGGAAAATCCAGAAATGAAAACCTTCAACTTGTTTTACCAGAACCATTCAGGGAACAAGCCATGCTTGCTTTGCATGATGAATCTGGACACCTTGGATTCGAAAGGACACTTCAACTGGCGAGAGCACGATTCTATTGGCCGAAGATGGCATCCAACATTGAAACATGGATAAAACAGTGTCCCAGGTGCGTCGCTAGAAAGACACTGCCCAAGGTTGCTGCTCCACTGGTGAACATCAGGACAAGTTCCCCTATGGAGCTAGTGTGTATGGACTTTTTGTCACTTGAAAATGATCGGGCGAACTACAAAAACATTCTTGTAATTACAGACCACTTTACAAGATACGCCCAGGCCATTCCCACCAGAGATCAAACGGCCCGTACGGTAGCGAAAGTCTTATGGGAAAACTTCAGTGTTCACTATGGACTACCGCAACGCTTACACTCTGATCAGGGCAGAGACTTTGAAAGTCGGGTTATCCAGGAACTTACAAGAACGTTGGGTATCAAAAAGTCCCATACAACGCCCTATCATCCTCAAGGTGATCCACAACCTGAACGTTTCAATAGGACATTAATGAACATGCTTGGTACTTTGAGGGATGAGAAAAAGGAACGTTGGAGTAGTCATGTAGCTGCGTTGGTACACGCATATAATTGTTCCCAACATGACAGCACCGGATTTTCGCCATATGTCCTCATGTTCAGGAGGGAGGCAAGGCTTCCATTAGACCTGGCATTTGGAGTATCCCCAGATAATATCACTCAGCAAGATCATGCCCAATATGTTCAGCAATTGAAACAACAGCTGAGGGATGCTTACAAGCTGGCGAGCAGCAAATCTGATAACTCGGGTGCATCCAATAAGAAACGGTACGACAAAAAGTTCGTGGCAATGCATTCTCTGCCGGTGACAGAGTTCTGATCAGGAATGTTGGCTTACAAGGCAAGCACAAGTTAGCCAATGTGTGGAAGCCAGAGGTTTATGTAGTCCAAGAAAGAGTCCACAACGATGCTCCTGTCTACCGTGTGAAACCGGAATCCGGTGGAGGAATTGTGAGGACCCTTCACAGGAACATGTTGCTGCCAATTGGATATCTGCGTGACGATGATTCACCCCGTGCGCCAGCTAAACAACGCCGACCGCATACCCGACAATATGTGAAACAAGCGGGTAGCGACTCTTCATCCGGTTCAGAGTCTGAAAATGAACTTACCTTACTTCTGCCAGTAGCTCAGGATCTTGCTCCGAACATGTCATACACATGTATTCGTCAGTCAAACTTGAACGGGAAGGCTCCAAAATTTGTCCCAGGAAGGGTCATTCAGCAGCATACAAGCAGTAACAGCCCTACACCACTTGTACTGCCGTCCGTGGAATCTGAAATCGCAGAACCAGCAGACTCTGGACAGCTTCAGGATTCACAACCAAAATTGGTTGAAGCAGATCGTACAGAGGAGCTCAGCAGAACAGATCCTTCTCTGGAAGTGTCTGAAACTATTCCTGTACCGGAACAGGGTGAACCAAGCCCAGTGATTGAATTAGTGCAGCAGGAGGCCGCATCAGAACCTGCTCCTTCGAGGCGTTCAGCAAGAACTGTGAAAGCTCCGCCACGATTCACGTACGATAGACTTGGTGAGGCTACTTATCATAAGTTGCAAGCCAGCTGTGCACACCCTCGTCGAGAGGGAATGTTTACCAAACTCGCCCAGAGAATCTTTGCGCGTTAGAAACTGTCTGCTCCGGGACGAAGCAGATTTGAGGGGGGAGTGTGTAGCCCGCACATTCTGTGAGCCTACGAGTCTACCACGTGGACTCATCAGCATAGGTTGGAGCTCTTGCGCGTAGGGAGATAGGATTCGGTCCCTTTGGCGGAATTGTGCTCGAAATGTGAACAGCAAAATTGTGATTTATCGGAGCAAAACTGGACTAAAACTGATTAACTCCGTGGCAGATTCAACGATTTGTGTTGTACGAGGCAGCCGGGAGACAGTTGGATGTCAGTGAGTGGCTCTTTAAGTGACCATTGTGATAGAGTAATTATTTTGGCGAAGACCGTAGTTACCAAAGCGGACAAACTGTTGTTGTTGTACAATCTTCGTCGAAATTTGATTCTATGGAGGCCTGCTATCATCGAAACAATTCCTCTGTAAATTGATTCCTAATGGACAGTTGTTGGTAAAGGATTAGTCATATCAGGGAGCTTCAAAGAAGCTTTGTTACCACCAAGTCTATTGTATGGTGGTCTGGCGATACCAAATGAACTACTTGGAAATCTCTATGGAACGTTATTATGGGCGAGCTGACTCTCAAGGTATGTACAGATACAGAATAACTGTGGTACTATATATGGAATCCCATTACCTGTAATTGAACTTATCTGGCGAAGTTTCATTTCTGTCTATGCTGTATGAAAGCCCGATAGACATTCCTGCATGAACTGTGTTGATATGAAGTCACAATAACATGTTGACAGACTTTATTTTAATAAAGCCCATATTTACCTGCCGAGAAACGGTGAACGTACTGAACTACCGCCATCTTCTTTAGACGAAAGAAGACTGAGTGCTTTATCGTGATTCATATTGGTGATATTATATTTCCTTAGGAGAATCGTGTGATTCGCGGGTGCTATTCCTACGGAAGCTTGTTATACCAACATTCGCGAGTGCTATTCCCACGGAAGCCTGTTACATCTATATTCGCGAGTGCTATTCCTACGGAAGCCTGTTACATCTATATTCGCGTGTACTATTCCTACGGAAGCCTGTTGCTTCTACATTCGCGAGTGCTATTTCTACGGAAGTCTGTTATATCCACATTGGCGGTTCCTACGGAAGCCTGTTACTCTTACATTCGCTAGTGCTATTTCTACGGAAGCCTGTTCTGTTGATAAACACAAATGCTACTTATATGGAGGTCTGTTTGATTCACTAATTGCGTGTGATATCGAGCCATGAAAGCGTGTTGGGTGTGCATCGGCGTGTGTAGACCAAAAGGTTAGCGGATTATCGTGACGCATTGTGTAGTTCCAGTGAGGAGTATCATCAGCAGCTGCCCCTTGCCTGCATAGATACTGTAGGCTTATGCACTCTCACATGTCATTGTTTTTTCTTGTTGCTTTTTGTTATTGCTCATGAGCCATTTTCTTTTCCTGTTGTAATAAACTGTTCGATTTCTTTCATTGTATGTCATTGTTGAGCTTGATTAATTACTGCACCGAAAGCCTGGGTTACACACAGTCATTTCATAACTGTCAGTGAGATCGCTGGGGATAAAATGATCAAGATATTTGGCGTTATCAACGTAATTCAGCTGTGAGTCAAACAGTTTAACAGAGGGTGCTTCCAGGTCATTGAACCTTTTTGGACGAAAACACATGCATAAGCATTTCTTAATGTTCAAGACAATACTATTGTCAGTCGCAAAAATATCACATATATCAAGTGGATTCTGAAGGCCCTTGGCAGAGAGACTAATACGGCATAAATCGTCAGCGTATAATAGATGGTTAAAGAATACCTAAACAATATCCAAACAATTTTGAAGATGTTATTATCTCGGAGTTAAATAGGCATTTGCAAACACAAATCATCGCATGTAAATCTCCGTGGATAAAATAATACAGCATTCGAATTTTAAGAAATGGTTGGTTGACTAACCTCGGTGTGAAGCCACATGGGTCATGACGTCGTTTCACGCCTTTTGATGTCAGAGATTTCCAGCTCGGGACTGTTCTATTAATATTCATGATATATAATCTTCAATATTATGATCTCGCTTATTCTGTGTTTCGCACATGGTGTCAGGGTAGAATTGTCGCTCCTAGAGATATTTCTGCAGTAGGTATTGAGACATACCAATATCAGAGATTTAACTGTTTGACACATTTCATGTGTACGCTGTTTACCAATGCTATTAATTCTGTCTTCTGTGGTGTTCAAGGTACATAAGGCTCAAGTTCTGTACAGAATAATTACTGTTTTATTATCAGAGGTGTCAGGACAAAATTTTCGCTCATGAAGATCTTTTGTTGGTATTGAAAAATACCAGTCTCAATTCGATTTTATCGGATTTACACATTTCATGTGTATTCTTAAACAGCACTGTTTCTTATAGTGGAACCAAGTCGTCATTATTGTTGTCTCTCTTCTGTACTTGAGGTCCGTCGTTAACTTGAGCTGGGCACGGCTGATGAAGAATGTTCTTACTACTTTAATATTAGGTGACAGTCTGGATCTCAGCGGTAATTATTCTGATGTAGGCCTCGGATCATACCAGAATCGTTACACGAAAGACATACGAACAAAATCCTGTGAGCATATATGCACTCGTAGTTAAATCAGTATTCGGGGTTGAAACACGCCAGGAACGTGGGTATGTTGATGTGTCAAAACAGAAAATATCGAATTGAGATTGGTATCTTTCAATACCTACAGAACTTCAGAATCGAGAATTCTGTCCTGGAACATAAGTAGTAGTATCACCGCATTTCAGGTACCGTTTTCCAGGGAAGTAACTCTTGGTTCCCCTTTTTCCACCAGGGGGCGCCACCAGTGCCGTATGACGTCACTTCCGGTCTGGGTGAATGGAGCGTGACCTGTGAACATGATAGGATATGTACTGACCTGTCTGTGGGGTTTTTCCACAATGTCGTTCACCTCCGTATCTTTTCGGGTACGTCCGTTGTGTGGTTTTTCCACAATGTCGTTCATCTTCGTGTCTCTTGGGTGATCTCCGTGTTTCTCTCGATTATACAAGTGGGGTTTTTCCCACAATGTCGTTCACTTCCACGAAAAGACACGGAGGTGGCCGAAGACACACGCAATGAACATGATAGGACATGTACTGAGCTGTCTGCGGGGTTTTCCCGCCAGAATTTCGCTGTCGTCTGCTTGGGGTTGTCACGGGCCGAACACCTGGCTTCCCGAATTGCAACATTGTTGCAAATTCACTACAATGTTGCGAAGATGTCACGGAGATCACCGAAGAGACACGGAGATCCCCGAAGGGGGCGAGAGGGGTCCCTAGCGTACCGATTGGGTCGTATGAGGTATCAATGTGAAGCATTCGTGAAGGGGCATCCGATGGGGTGGGTGTGGGGTTGAAATATCGTCATTCTGCGCATGCGCGGTGGACCAATGGTGTGGAAATAGACGTTTTGGGGTCTAGGGGAGCCCCTAGTGGTCCGATGGAGTCCAGTGAGGTATCAATGTGAAGCCTATGTGAGGGGGCATCCGATGGGCTGGGTATGGGGTTGGAATATGGTCATTCTGCGCATGCGCGGTAGACCAAGGGTATGGAATAGACGTTTTGGGATCGAGGTGGGCCACTAATGGACAGATGGGGTCGAGTGAGGTATCAATGTGAAGCCTATGTGAGGGGACATCCCACTGGGTGGATGTTGGGTCGGAATATCGTCATTCTGCGTATGCGCAGACAGTGAATTGTGGGAAAAGGGTATGAAAATAGACGTGTTGGGATGTAGGTGAGCCACTAATGAGCCGATGGAGTTGAGTGAGGTATCTAGTGTCTCGGCCGCTGTCCACATTCTGCGCATGCGCAGACAGGGCATTCTGGGAAAAGGGTGTGGAAATAGACGTGTTAGGGTTTAGGTGATCCCCTAATGATCCTATGGTGTCGTATGAGGTCTTATTTTGAAGCTGTCGTGAGGGAGCATCCGCCTGGGCTAGTGTGTCGTTCATTGTCAATAGTCTGCGCATGCGCAGTCTGGCCGTAGTATAGAAATAGACGTGTTGAGGTTTAGGTGGGCTCCTATTGGGCCGATTGGATCGAGTGAGGTATCAATGTAAAGCAGTCGTGAGGGAGTATCCAACGGGCTGGGTGTGACTTGGGACTGACGTCATTTTGCGCATACACAGTAGAGAAAGTGTATGGAAATAGACATTTTGGCGCCGACATGGGTCACTGTGGGTCCGATGGAGTCGTATGAGGTCTTATGTTGAAGCTCTTGTGAAGCAGCATACGACTGGACTCCGGGTTCGTCCGTGTTCAAGAGTCTGCGCATGCGCAGTCTGGTCGTAGTATAGAAAGCAGGCATGTTGGGGGATGCGTGGGGGTGTGTTTTAACCCACCACTATGGGTCCATGGTTGTGGTTGGGTGGTGTGGGTTCTGCGCACCGACGTCACTTCCGGGTTTCACTAAAACTACCTTCGAACACAGAAGAGTTCCAATGTTCCCCTTAGACGTAGGGTCCGGATGTTCAACATCCGGGTTTTCTCCCGGCCCGGCCGCAGCGCGCGCGCGCGCGGGTTATCCAGAAGTGCGCGGCATCACCGGAAATGCGCGGATGAATGTCGGGTCAAAAGGTCAAAGGTCACATCCAGGTCAAAAGGTCTCCCTTTCGGCAATGTTCGGCAACAATGTTGCGGCATCGATATACAGAGCTGGAACACAAAAAGGGGATTGTAAATTAACCTGCGAAGGATGGGCAGGTCCATTTGCACCAATCAGCGGTCGAGAAAAAGAGTAAATGAGCGATCGATAAAAGAACCAATGGACGGGTACTAAAATTTCGCTCATGTCTGCGCCTACATCCGGGTACTAGAATGCTTTCGCCTACGTCCGCGCCTACATCCGGGTACTTCTATGTAGGTATATAAAAGTGGGAATTTTTAGGGCACCGGTGCTATATCATGGCACGTGGAGAAGATTTTCCAGGGGATGCAGGAGCACCCCCGGCGCTGTAATCTTTGTTGTTGTTGCTCTCTTTTTGCACTAACCCATCAGAATAGTACGTATCACGGACTACACCCGTTGAGCTACGTATAGGCGCGCGTGTGTGACATGGTCTATAAAACACGTCCCTCTGGATCCCACACCTTCATTTCTACGGTTGCAGAGCCATGACGGAGATCCAGCCCTATGCGACTCGCATTTTACAGCATGCCACCGTGGTTAATTCACTCGGGGGTTACCCAGCAGTGGTTCGGTCCATGTTTGCAGATAGCGACGACACCGAGTGGCGACGCCAGATCCTGAAAGAGTTCACAGAAGCGGTCCTCGACAGAGTGCACACGATGGAGAGGTGTGCCATCACTCACCACTGCTGGATTATGACAGCCATCCTTGATGCTCGGGCTATGGACCACGAGCGCTCACGCCGGAACCAGCGACGGCTGGTTGGCCTCACAATAGTCTTTGCCCTATTGACCCTGGCGCTGTGGCATTGACAGTGGGACCTCACCATAAATACGAAAGACAGTCAGAGTGTGTGTCATTCACCGTTCGTCATCGGGTCAACCATGTCACCTGTCCTACGAGCCATCCTTCCTCTTACACCCCGGGTGGGGTTACACGTCTATGAAGATAAAGTCACCCTCGTGGAAGACCGTGTCAGAGATGTTTGCTGGTCGCGCGCTGAGACCGTATCGAATACGGTTAGGCTACACCGTGACGGCTGGACCAAATTCAAACGGGTGTTGAGCGGTGAGCTCGACGGAAACCTCATCCACATAGACAATGCCATCTACGTATACCGTGGACCCTTCTTCCCACGCCTGGGCCGTTACCAAGACCCTACGCGAGGCTTCACCCTAGACCCCTATCCGAAGACACACGCAATGAACATGATAGGACATGTACTGAGCTGTCTGTGGGGTTTTTCCGCCAGAATTTCGCTGTCGTCTGCTTGGGGTTGTCACGGGCCGAACACCTGGCTTCCCGAATTGCAACATTGTTGCAAGTTCGCTACAATGTTGCGAAGATGTCACGGAGATCATCGAAGAGACACGGAGGTGCCCGAAGAGACACGGAGATCCCCGAAGGGGGTGAGAGGGGTCCCTAGCTTACCGATTGGGTCGTATGAGGTATCAATGTGAAGCATTCGTGAAGGGGCATCCGATGGGGTGGGTGTGGGGTTGAAATATCGTCATTCTGCGCATGCGCGGTAGACCAAGGGTATGGAAATAGACGTTTTGGGGTCTAGGGGAGGTCCTAGTGGTCCGATGGAGTCCAGTGAGATATCAATGTGAAGCCTATGTGAGGGGGCATCCGATGGGCTGGGTATGGGGTTGGAATATGGTCATTCTGCGCATGCGCGGTAGACCAAGTGTATGGAATAGACGTTTTGGGGTCGAGGTGGGCCACTAATGGACCGATGGGGTCGATTGAGGTATCAATGTGAAGCCTATGTGAGGGGACATCCCACTGGGTGGATGTGGGGTCGGAATATCGTCATTCTGCGCATGCGCAGACAGGGAATTGTTGGAAAAGGGTATGAAAATAGACGTGTTGGGATGTAGGTGAGCCACTAATGAGCCGATGGAGTTGAGTGAGGTATCAATGTGAAGCCTATGTGAGGGGGCATCCGATTGGACTAGTGTCTCGGCCGTTGTCCACATTCTGCGCATGCGCAGACAGGGCATTCTGTGAAAAGGGAGTGGAAATAGACGTGTTAGGGTTTAGGTGATCCCCTAATGATCCTATGGTGTCGTATGAGATCTTATTTTGAAGCTGTCGTGAGGGAGCATCCGCCTGGGCTAGTGTGTCGTTCATTGTCAATAGTCTGCGCATGCGCAGTCTGGCCGTAGTATAGAAATAGACGTGTTGAGGTTTAGGTGGGCCCCTATTGGGCCGATTGGATCGAGTGAGGTATCAATGTAAAGCAGTCGTGAGGGAGTATCCAACGGACTGGGTGTGACGTGAGACTGACGTCATTCTGCGCATGCGCAGTAGAGAAAGTGTATGGAAAGAGACATTTTGGCGCCGACATGGGTCACTGTGGGTCCGATGGAGTCGTATGAGGCCTTATGTTGAAGCTCTTTTGAAGCAGCATACGACTGGACTCAGGGTTCGTCCGTGTTCAAGAGTCTGCGTATGCACAATCTGGTCGTAGTATAGAAAGCAGGCATGTTGGGGAATGCGTAGGGGTGTGTTTTAACCCACCACTATGGGTCCATGGTTGTGGTTGGGTGGTGTGGGTTCTGCGCACAGACGTCACTTCCGGGTTTCACTAAAACTACCTTCGAACACAGAAGAGTTCCAATGTTCCCCTTAGACGTAGGGTCCGGATGTTCAACATCCGGGTTTTCTCCCGGCCCGGCCGCAGCGCGCGCACGCGGGCTACTCCGGTCGCAGCGCGCGCGCGCGCGGGTTATCCGGAAGTGCGCGGCATCACCGGAAATGCGCGGATGAATGTCGGATCAAAAGGTCAAAGGTCACATCCAGGTCAAAAGGTCTCCCTTTCGGCATTGTTCGGCAACAATGTTGCGGCATCGATATACAGAGCTGGAACACAAAAAGGGGATTGTAAATTAACTTGGGAAGGATGGGCAGGTCCATTTGCACCAATCAGCGGTCGAGAAAAAGAGTAAATGAGCGATCGGTAAAAGAACCAATGGACGGGTACTAAAATTTCGCTCACGTCTGCGCCTACATCCGGGTACTAGAATGCTTTCGCCTACGTCCGCGCCTACATCCGGGTACTTCTATGTAGGTGTATAAAAGTGGGAATTTTTAGGGCACCGGAGCTATACCATGACACATGGAGAAGATTTTCCATGGGATCCAGGAGCGCCTCCGGCGCTGTAATCTTTGTTGTTGTTGCTCTCTTTTTGCACTAACCCATCAGAATAGTACGTATCACGGACTACACCCGTTGAGCTACGTATAGGCGCGCATGTGTGACATGGTCTATAAAACACGTCCCTCTTCATTTCTACGGTTGCAGAGCCATGACGGAGATCCAGCCCTATGCGACTCGCATTTTACAGCATGCCACCGTGGTTAATTCACTCACGGGTTACCGAGCAGTGGTTCGGTCCATGTTTGCAGATGGCGACGACACCGAGTGGCGACGCCAGATCCTGAAAGAGTTCACAGAAGCGGTCCTTGACAGAGTGCACACGATGGAGAGGTGTGCCATCACTCACCACTGCTGGACTATGACAGCCATCCTTGATGCTCGGGCTATGGACCACGAGCGCTCACGCCCTGAGTGAAGCGGCGGCAGAACCCAATGAACAAATTACCAAACCTAGCAATGAAGCGGAGGCAGACGATGATGCCATTGATTATCCGGCTAGACTCATTCAGCCCAGTGATATGACCACCCGATCCTATGATCTCACGGGGTTCTCCCTATAAATACGAGAGACAGTCAATCTTGTGCCATTCACGTACTGACCATGACGGAGCATATAATACGGGCGTATCTCAGCTTGACCCCCGAGGTATTCCTGCACGTTTAAGCGGATAAGGTCGATATCATGGAGGAGGTGGGAGACATCCGTGATGCGGACGTTACACAACCGTGCCCGGCTCACATTCGTCTGTCCCGAGAGGGGTGGACCAAATTCAAACGGGTGTTGTCTGGTGAACTGGACGGCGACCTCATCCACTTGTGTCACGATGTGTACATCCGACGCGGCCCCTTCTTTGCTCAATTGGCTCGGCTAGATGGGGGTACAGTCCATTTTACCCTTCACCCTGATCTATGGTCTGCATTGGAAGATGCCGTGGTAGATGTGGATCAAGTGCTTACGGAGGAAGATCGGTCATCAGACGAGTTGGACTGGTCATTTACCATGGACAATGTGCTGGCAGAAGCCAACGAAGAAAATCAGAAAGAAACTCCGGCCCAAGATATACCCGTTATAAATAAACGATAGAGCCAGGGTCCATCATCATTTGTCACCATGAAGAGCTGGGAGAAGGTGTTGGATAACTTATACTACAGTCCCGACAGTCCGGCGGCCTATAGTGCATTGACGGCTCTCTATCGAGCAGCCAAACCCCAGGGGATACACCGTGCTCAAGTCCGAGATTGGTTAAGAAAACAAGACACCTATACCTTACATCGAGCTGCTCGTCGCCATTTTCTAACGGAACCGGGTCATCGTAGGAGGACTAGATGCCCATTGGCAAGCGGATTTGGTCGATATGAGCGCCTTTGCCAAAAACAACGAGGGGAATCGGTATATCTTGACATGCATCGATATCCTGTCGAAGTATGCGTGGGTGGTACCCATCCGGACTAAAACGGGGGCGAATCTCATAGCGGCGTTCAAGGATATCTTCAAGACCGGGCGCACACCCATGTATTTGCAAACCGACGAAGGCACGGAATTCCTCAACCGACCGTTCCAACAGTTTCTGAAAGCCCAGAAGGTGTTTTTCTTCCATACATACAACGAGACCAAGGCTTCCGTGGTGGAAGGGTTCAACAGGACATTCAAAGGCCGCATGTATAAATATTTCACCTATAAGAATACAAGGCGGTACATCGATGCTCTCCCGAAACTTGTGAGTGGTTACAATCGAGCCTATCACCGGAGTATAGAGAGAGCCCCCATTACCGTGACCCAACGCAATGAAGCCCAAGTCCGGCGTGTCTTGTACCCCAGGCAATCGCAGCGAACGACGAAGGAGGTGTGCAAGGTCGGGGACCCTGTACGGATCAGTAAAGTCAAAGGTCAATTTGAGAAAAGTTACTTGCCCAGAAAAGTTACTTGGAGCGATGAGCACTTCCTGATTAAACGGCGCCTACCCCGACAGCAGCGAGTCTATGAGCTGGAAGATCTTCAAGGGGAACCGTTGCTAGGCACGTTTTACGAGACGGAATTACAGCCTGTCGTAAAAACACAGCAAGACTACTACACGGTGGAGCAGATTTTGAAAACGGAACGTCGGCGTGGCAAACTGTTTCATTTCGTCAAATGGCAAGGCTGGCCCAGTTCCTTCAATTCCTGGGTGGCGGCCAACCAGGTGAAAAGACTATAAAGCCAGACACCACTACCGTCATCCTTCATTCCACGTTCGACCACGGTGCTATGGACAAGCAGCAGCTGCCTCTGAACACAGCGTCTCCCAAAACGCGCAAAGCGCAAGTGGGCTTTGTGGTGATACTGCTAACGCTGCTGAGTGTGTTGTACGGAGGTGTGTTTTACGACGTAGCCTATGTCAGCACGCTACTTAACCAACTTAGAACTCCAGCTGTGAGTGGCAGTGAAACCAGTCTACAGATAGCACCAGTCACCTCCGTGATCGAAACGAGCCCAGTCATCATCACCACCACACCATGTGTACAAGCCACATCGAGCTCCACACCAAGTATACAGTCAACACCTACACCAAGTACACCCACTACGTCTGAAAACCCACCGGATTTCATCCCTCACAGTGAACAGACAACGACGACCGACGTTGTACCCACCACCACTACTCCAGTTCACTCGTACCAAATTTACAAGAGCGGGTAACCACGACAGCGGATACACCTCGAACCATGGACCCTAGGTGGCAGCATCCCTTCACTTGCGTCATCGCAGGACCGACGGGTTTCGGCAAAACGCACTTCGTCAGGAAGCTCCTTCAACACGCCGACAGCATGATCACCCAACACATTGCCCGAGTCGTATGGTGTTATGGAGAATGGCAGGCAGCGTATGCAGCAATGTCCCACATCACGTTCGTGGAAGGCCTACCTAACCTGGTCGATTTGGAACCGGACACCTTGGTGGTTTTGGATGATCTCATGGCGGAGACGGATGCGCGGGTCACCCAAGTCTTTACCAAAGGCAGCCATCATCGACGGCTCGGCATCATCTACATTGTGCAGAATCTGTTCAGTAAAAACAAAGAACATCGGAACATCAGCTTAAATGCCCACTACCTGGTGGTTTTCAAAAAGCCTAGAGATACGACTCAACTGCTGCACTTGGCGAGACAGATGTATCCCGGCCGTACACCGTTTGGGTTGGAAGCCTTTAAAGATGCGACAACCTCTCAGCACGGGTATATGCTCTTCGACCTCAAGCAAGCCACCCCCGATCACCTTCGACTACGGACCGGCATCTTTTCTGGAGAGGCCCACCACGTGTACATGCAAAAATAATGTAAACACACGCACAGTGGCTCCCCCAGCTGGAGTGTGTGTGTTTGATGATGGGGATAATAAAAAGAATTGATACCACAGCATGGTTGAC
Source organism: Hanleya hanleyi (assembly GCA_036873755.1). Lineage (NCBI taxonomy): Eukaryota > Metazoa > Mollusca > Polyplacophora > Lepidopleurida > Hanleyidae > Hanleya > Hanleya hanleyi. The sequence goes on along the minus strand of JAVTVY010013142.1, from coordinate 39,837 downwards.
TTTGTCTCTGTTCTCTGAGGTAGATAAAAAGGGCAGAGTTGTGGGTTCTGGCATTAGTTGTACATGATGTCTGCGCGAGTACGGGAGCACGCCCCGACGCTCCGTGTATTGAAGACGGCCCCACCCGAGTTGGTCCGAACCATTGTTCGCGGTGCGGACCCTGACCTTGTACGCTGTCTGTGCGAGATCGGGTACAACCTGTTAAAAGGCAACGTACCACTGACTCCGGCTCAGAAGACTAAGTTGACCAAGCATAAGACAGGTCTCCGAACCCTAGTCCAGAAGCGAGTCTCTCAAACACAAAAGAAAAAGGTGTTACAGAAAGGCGGCTTTCTCGGGGCCATCTTAGCACCGTTGGCCGCTTCCGTGTTGGGTCCAGTATTGGGTGGACTCTTCGGCCGACAATGAACCACACGAAAAAAATGGTCCTCGTGGAACCACGGCTCCTTCAAAACCTTCAATCGCCCTACCCTGTCCCACCTACGGCGAAGACCATAAACACCCTCGATGAAGAGATGCAACAGATCTTACAAAGACCGGGGTTAACCGACAGTGAGAAAGTACAACGGTACAATGAGACGCTTCAACGGTACATGACGTTCGTGGACCAATACAAAACCTTCTCTACCCCACCACCACCACCACCACCACCACGCGACACACCGCCGACCTCAGCACCGCTCCAACAGCCGCCATTACCAGGGGTACCACCCACAGCCCCACAGTGGGTGGAAGACGAAGTGCTGAAGAGTGTACCTGCATCGTTCAAGAAACAAGCTGGCCTGATATTACAACGGATGAAACAGAATCCTAACATGACTTGGAATGATAAAGGCGAACTACTGGTACAGAATCAGGTGGTCCCCGGGACCCACATGACGGATTTAGTGAATGATCTGATGCGTAAACGCAGGTCGCACACAGCTCCTCGAGGATGGGAGGTCTTCGCTCAAGGCTTGAAAAACATGCATGTACCACAGGAATTGGTGGGGACTCCCCACCGCTGGGCCTTTATGCAGCGAACCCAGCAATCGCCGAGTGGCCCACTACCTTCTTGGGAATCCGAATGGGAACCGGAGTCACCTCCCAAAACACCACCACAACGGGCACATTCTTTTCAGGCCTTTAAAAACCCATCCTTGATCAGGACACCCCACATCTCCAGAGCCGTGACACGTAGCAAGTCACCGCGACGAACAAGACGCCGGACACAACCGCTCAAGGCCTGGAACACCTATTAAAACCAACAGCAGCAGCAGGACAGCTCAGTCGCCATGTTTTACCTCACCCTACCCAGTAACAGTTCGCTGGATGTGTTTCCTGACAACACTTTGGCCAAGTACGTGACCCAGTTACCGCAACCGTTGCATTTACCTGGGCGCTGGGAATGTGGCCTCGTGGATATCCAATACCCTTACTCGTGGTACAACGTGCGAGCCAATGAAGTGTGGTACGAGGTGACCTACGAAGGAAAACTCACCCTCCCGAAGGCCAATACGATACTCCTAAGGAGCTCATGGGTGGGCTGACAAGACTGTTGCATTATAAGGCTCTACGGGAGGTCACGAATACTTCAAAACCCATCAAATCCTTTCCCTTCAAGAATCACGTGGACTTCGATTACAACGCACACAACGACAATTACAAGCGTCTAGTCCGTCATTCATAATCCAGCCGTCGTCCATTAGAGAATATCCGCGTCCATAATCCAAAGACCTATTCCATTTTCCACATAACAGTATTAGCACCAAATTCAAAAAGACAATCATAGTATACAGCTTATCGTCACCGCCAACGCGAGTGTCGTACTGAGTCCTATCCTACAGCAAATGCTGGGTTTCGATCTACAGACGTTCGCTGGTCCCACCGTACGGACTACGTCTACTCGGACGTGGTGGACAACCACATCGTGGGCGATATCAACACACCTCTGTTACGGGTGGTGCCCATTAAAAAGACGTATGGAGATCAATTCACCCACAGTTTCACCCACATGCTCTACCTACCCGTACGACAAGCCGACATCAACACTATCACGGTGGATATAAGAGATGACACGGGACGACCGGTGGCATTCGAACGCGGGAAAGTGGTGCTGACACTTCATTTTCGACAAGCACGTGCTCCCCACTTTGTATAATGAAGGTGCCTTACGAGTGTGATGCACGTAGCTATATGGACTATTATGCCCAACAGGCCGGCGGTGGCCTTCCGGTCTTTAGTGGTGCACGCATGCAAAGAGGACATGGACTGAGGAACATACTCGGGAGCCTCGCCAAAACGTTCCTGCCCTTAGTGACGCGTCGGGTGAAAGCAATCGGCAAACAAGCGGTACGCAGTGGACTGCAAGTCGCCGGTGATGTCTTGGGGGTACGGCACCCAAAGAAGCCTTGAAACGGCGGGCCAAAGAAGCAGTAGTCGTCTTAGTGGCCAAAGCACAACGCACCGTAGGGAATAAAAGACCTGCACCACCGAGACCACGCACCAGTCGACGACCGACTCAGCGACGACGCACATCGAGGACCCAGGAGGTCTTTTCTTAAAACATGTCCTTGATCCACGCAGAGTCCTGCCCCTCCACCAACAGTTAATTTGATTTGTGGGCCGTCCCGCCCACACAGACCAGTGCCGAACAAGGATTATGGGTGGAGCATCTCCCGCTCTCCAGCATTAACGAAACAGGGCCCATCGAGTTCACCATCAGTAATGCGGATACGGCCTATGTGGATTTAGCTCATACATACTTGTATGTGAAAGCCAACATCGTCAATGGAGATGGCTCCAGAATCGTCGACCAAGCAACGGTGGGCCCGACGAATCTCTGGCTGCACTCGATGTTTCAACAGGTGGATATATTCCTCAGCGACAAACTCATCAGTGACTCGACCAACACGTACCCCTATCGAGCCTACATCGAGACGCTGTTGTCGCATGGGCGAGAGGCTAAAATATCTCAACTGACAGCCGCTTTATTCTACCAGGACACAGCCCAACACATGGGCGTAGAGAACGACAATGTGGGATATAACAAACGGAAGGCTTTGACCGCGAACGGCGTCTCGGTGGATCTCATGGGTCGACTGCACGCATACATCTTCATGCAAGACCGGTACCTCTTGAACAAGATCCCCATCAATATCCGACTGATACGGGCGCCTCCGACCTTCGCCGTGATGGCCACTAACGTAGACGAGCATGCAGCTGACTATAAGATTGTCATCCAAGACGCAGTCCTGTATGTCCGAGAAGTGAAACCGAATCCAGCCGTTCAATTGGGACACCTCAAAGCCTTGGAAACAAAACCAGCCCAGTATCCTATCCGACGTGTGTAAACCAAAGTGTTCTCTGTGTCTGCTGGAAATATGAGCGCCAACAAAGAAAATCTGTTCCTGGGGGAACTACCCAAGCGATTGATCCTGGCCTGTGTGGAAAATACCAGTTTCAGCGGAGCCTACCCAGAGAACCCGTTTGACTTTAAACATTTCGGCATCAATTTTGTGGCCCTGCATGTGGATGGACAACAGGTCCCAGCCACGGCCTTAACACCGAACTTTGGGCGCGCGAATTTCATTCGAGCCTATCAGAGCCTGTTTACAGCCACCGGTCAAATCAACCAGGACGAAGGAAATATGATCAGTCGGGAGGACTACGCGAACGGATACACGTTGTTCTGTTTCGATCTAACCCCCCACCTTAGAGAACGACCATCAGCTGGCCCTCGCCAAGCAAGGCAATTTACGGCTGGAAATCCACTTTGCACGAGCCCTCCGGAGCACCGTCAATGTGATCTGCTACGCCGAGTTTGACAACATCATTCAAGTGGACAAGGCGCGCAACGTCCTGTGTGACTTCTCCACCTAACATGGATACAGACCAGATAACCACCGTGCTGGAGAATGACCCAGAGACACATATGGTCTTTCAAGGGGTGTTCGTCCGAGATGTGTTCCCATTAGACCGTATGTATCCTGCTGCTTACGTTCTCAAAACGGACCCGATGGATCGACCCGGTGAACATTGGGTGGCCGTGTACTTGACAGAACAGCAGGGCGAATACTTTGACCCGTACGGCCTGCCACCCCTCCATCCCGATTTAACAGACTTCATGGATCAAGGCACAGAGACGTGGTGTTGGAACAGTCAAACGTTGCAAAGCCTGACCAGTAGCGTGTGCGAACAATATTGCTTGTTTTACCTGTACCATCGATGCCGGGGAATACCCTTATCTACCGTCGTACAGATGTTTGACGAGTACCCCAAGGCCGAGGACCGCGATGTACTCGTATATGACTGGGCCGCCGATCATTTCAATGTACAAGCCCCGTTCTGGGCTGAAGTTCTTTCAATGTACAAGCCCCCCTGTTCTGGGCTTAAGTTTACAAGCCCCCTGTTCTGGGCTTCAGTTCTTTCAATGTACAAGCCCTCTGTTCTGGGCTTCAGTTTTCACGTGGTTGTTCTCACGTTGTTGTTGTTCACTGAATAAAAAAATGAGATCTCATCCCCCAAAAAAACCTGTCTTGTGTGTTTTCTTTATGAGCATAATGCATGAAAGCTATAACAGACATGTGGGGATTCGGTGAAACTGGCTTCGAACACCGTGGAGAAAGTAGCCCATCAGTGGCCTAGGATAATCCGAACTTCACCCGCGCAGGCGTGCGGCCGGATAAGGCGCGCGCGCGCGCTGTGGGCGGAGTGACCCGCGCGCGCTGCGGCCGGGGCGGGGCGGAGCGGGGCCGGGCCGGGCCGGAAAAAACCCCGGAGGTTGAACATCCGGACCCCTACGTCTAAGGGAACATTGGAACTCTTCTGTGTTCGAAGGTAGTTTTAGTGAAACCCGAAAGTGACGTCGGTGCGCAGAACCCACACCACCACCCAACCCCAACCAGGGACCCCTAGTGGTGGGTCACACACACACCCCCACGCATCCCCCAACATGCCTGCTTTCTATACTACGACCAGACTGCGCATGCGCAGACCCTTGAACACGGACGAACCCTGAGTCCAATCGGATGCAGCTTCACAAGAGCTTCAACATAAGACCTCATACGACTCCATCGGACCCATAGTGACCCCTGTCGGCGCCAAAATGTCTATTTCCATACACTTTCTCTACTGCGCATGCGCAGAATGACGTCAATTCCACGTCACACCCACCCCGTCGGATAATCCCTCACGACTGCTTCACATGGATACCTCACTCGATCCCATCGGCCCAATAGGGGCCCACCTAAACCCCAACACCCCCTCTATTTCTATACTACGGCCAGACTGCGCATGCGCAGACTATTGACAACGAACGACACACTAGCCCAGGCGGATGCTCCCTCATGACAGCTTCAAAATAAGACCTCATACGACACCATAGGATCATCAGGGGCTCACCTAAACCCTAAAACGTCTATTTCCACACCCTTTTCCCAGAATTCCCTGTCTGCGCATGCGCAGAATGTGGACAACGGCCGAGACACTAGTCCAATCGGATGCCCCCTCACCTAGGCTTCACATTGATACCTCACTCAACTCCATCGGATCATTAGTGGCTCACCTACATCCCAAAACGTCTATTTTCATACCCTTTGTCTATTGCGCATGCGCAGAATGACGATATTCCGACCCCACATCCACCCAGTGGGATGCCCCCTCACATAGGCTTCACATGGATACCTCACTCGACCCCATCGGTCCATTAGTGGCTGCCCTAAACCCCAAAACGGCTATTTCCATACCCTTGATCTACCGCGCATGCGCAGAATGACGATATTTCAACCCCACACCCAGCCCGTCGGATGCGCCTTCACGAATGCTTCACATTGATACCTCATACGACTCCATCGGTCCATTAGTGGCTTCCCTACATCCCAAAACGTGTATTCCATACCCTTGGTCTACCGCGCATGCGCAGAATGACCATATTCCAACCCCACACCCAGCCCCTCGGATGCCCCCTCACATAGGCTTCACACTGATACCTCATACGACCCCATCGGTCCATTAGGGGCTCCCCTAGATCCCAAAACGTGTATTTCCATACCCTTGGTCTACCGCGCATGCGCAGAATGACCATATTTCAACCCCACACACACCCCATCAGATGCCCCTTCACGAATGCTTCACATTGATACCTCATACAACCCCATCGGTACACTAGGGACCCCTCTCGCCCCCTTCGGGGATCTCCGTGTCTCTTCGGTGATCTCCGTGACATCTTCGGAACATTGTAGCGAACGTGCAACAATGTTGCAATCTCCTATCATGTTCCCACGGACCTGACCGAAAAGACACGGACCTGACCGAAGAGGTGAACGACATTGTGGGAAAAAACCCCAGTACATGCTCCGCTCACCGAAAAGACACGGAGATGAACGACATTGAGGCCCCACAGACAGGTCAGTACATATCCTATCATGTTCACAGGTCACGTGCCATTCACCCAAACCGGAAGTGACGTCATACGGCAAGGTCACGCTCCATTCACCCAGACCGGAAGTGACTTCATACGGGACAGCGCCCCCTGGTGGATGCAAGAGTTACCTCCCCCGGCAAAATAATACCGGATTACACCTCTCCCTACTACTCATAATTATGTTATTATTCTGGTGAGATGAGAAAAACAAGACCAAACAACCCATATCGCAATGAACATGAGTGAATTTCCCACGATGGACCTATCCCCCATAGCCAGTATGGGCCTATCCAGACCTCCTTGAACTTTTCAAAACAATTTCACCGCTTAACTTCGGGATCCCGCCCATCGTGTTCTATGTGGCGAGACGTGAAAAACAAGACCAAACAACCCATATCGCATTGAACAGGTGTGAATTTCCCAGTATGGACCTATCCCCCTTAGCCAGTATGGGCCTATGGGCCTCCGCATTTTATATATTTTTTTTTCCTGTGAAAACATACACCCGCTCATGACTAGATAGGCAGCCCGCGATAATCCCGGGGACCGATATTACCTCTTTTGGACAGGGTCTTTAGGGGTAAAGTCCGTGTTCCGCTTTTTGTTTTTTCGGGGACAATTCCTAATTTTACATACACCCACTTATGACTGGATGGCCCTGGAGGAGCGCTTCACTTTGACACCTCACTCAACCCAATCGGTCCAGTAGGGGCCCCTCTTCCCCCCCCCCCTGAAGATTGCCGAACATTTCCGATGATTCTCATGTCGGGACAGGCAGACCGCATCACCGCCAGACCGCATCAACGCGGAAGAATACAAAGGTCACATGACCGGATGCACAGCGGAAGTGACGTCATCGTCCGATGCGCTGTTCGCCGCTGTGATGTTATCGCTGCGGAGGGAGGATCTCCGCAATGGGAACAGCCACCAAAATAAAATACGAAACTACGGCTATGAATAAACTTTATCAATATGGTTTTAAGTGCGGTGACTATACTACTTGCACCTTTACCTTAAATTTACTTCCGCTTGTGGATTTTCTAGATGTCTTTGCAGGATCCTTGAGGGATGTCCCTTTCCGTTATCTTTTTACGAATGTAGGCGGTACTAGGACTCCAGGACTAGGACAACTTGTTGAGTCGGTGCTATGAATGTTATCGTCACCATTTTAATTTCAACAACATGAGGACTTACGGTTGAATTTCTTGTAGCGATATCCTGAAGTGATTTTGCGCTTCTTGCTTTAGAAAGAATCTGGCCTTGGTCTGTGTATAATTTAATCCATTTATCAATATCGCAAACGTATGATAAAGCAATAGTAGTGACATTGTGATGCGTTCGACGGTCTCTCCAAAAATGCGAATACGCGTGACAGTCATAATCTATATAACAGCCATATCGATACATGTATATATGTTCTCGATGTCCTCCTGTGGAATCCAACTCGTCGATTTTATAGACCAACCTACATAGTTCAAAAATTGTCTATTCTGCCTCTACGACGACGTCTTTTTATTATCTTTTGTACCTTTTTGAATATCCGTCAATACGGCCCATAGGAAAATGTGACGAACAAATATGCACACCGGCTGACCATCGTCACACCGGCTTGCTTCGGTCGTATATAGGGGTGTTCCTTGGCTAATGTCCCATCTCCACAATGTCAAGGGTTTTTTAGCCAAAGGCGAAGCCTTGATCATCTTGGCACAGCAGAACGCGTTCCGCTCACTTTAAGTGTGTATGAATCTTTTGTCACATAATAATATGCCATGGTCGCGTAAAACAAGTGATCTGAATGTTCAATATACAGAGGATGTTGCGTTGTTGATTGGCTGAAATAAATAGTTGCGTTTTCCATGAACAAGATTCATTACCATCGAGGATAGAGATACCCTAGATGGTAAGCGAGGATTAAAATTTCCAGGAATGAACCAATCATACAGAATAGATGCAATCAATCTCAATTTTACAGGAACAATAAACAAATAGGAATTCATTGTCCTTATTCAGTAGTTAAAAGAGATAAATTCGCTTTGGGAATAATCTAATAAAGCTACTTTTTTCAAAAATATACTCACTCCGGATTCTGTTATGGAATCTGGTGATTTCCTCACAGAGACATTGAATCCATTATGATTACCATACACTTAACTAATATTAACGGACAAGTTTATTGTCCCCCGCCGCAACGCTCTATAACGCCGTGACCTCTATAAAAATGAAGCGGGCATTCTCTCTCGTCGACTTTATGACAAAAGAGATGATTACAATTTCGACATCGTAAACTATCCCTTTCTGGATAGTAATATTCCAGTGGGACCTGCATATGGCGTATACATATCTCGCTTAGTAGCATTTGCTAGATCCTGTGTTAAATGTGATGATTTTAATCAACGTCACAAACATTGTTGCAGAAACTTATAAAACAGGGCTGGTTCCACCAAGCGCCTCCACTCAAAGTTTTCAAATTTGGCGATACATATCGCATGCTGATAGCAAAATACGAACGTAGCGTGCAAAGATCTATGCGCTACGTTTCGTAACAGTCTAATTCCGCTTAACCCGGGGCTAGGGGCCGTATGAGCCCATGTACTTCAAGATCCTCATGGTTATATGAACAGTCACAATCAAAGCGTGACTGAGGTACATCATTTTTAGATGACGACTCTATAACGAATATTATGGATTAAGAATACTGGATCAGCGATGTACGGATTTGATATTTTGGAACATCATGATGTCTTGCCGGCATCATTGAAAACTGTTGACCGCTTCTCTTGCAGGAAACAAGCCTATGTTTATGTATACTTTTGTCTTTTTGAATTTGGTGCTAATACTGTTATATGGAAATGGAATAGGTCTTTGGATTATGGACGCGGATATTCTCTAATGGACGACGGCTGGATTATGAATGACGGACTAGACGCTTGTAATTTAAAATGAGTTTCGCTTCTGCGTGCCCGTGGATGTCTGTTCAAATTCCTCGCAAGCGATAACTTCCAAACGCTTTGCGAGATTCCTCCAAAATTCGGCATATGCATTCCTTGCGACAAGACGTCAGTTGGTATTGCGTTTCAGCACGATCTGCCTGAAGGTGGCGCCATTAGGGTTCTTTCCGTTCTTCCGAGCTGCAAGCGATCCGCCTGAAGGTGGCGCCACACGGCCTTGTTCCAATCTTTTGTGCATGTCCGTGGATGTCTGTTCAAATTCTTCGCAAGCGATAACTTCCAAATGCTTTCTCGGATTCTTTCGGAATTTGGCATATGCATATCTTGCGAAAAGATGTCAGTTGGTATTGCGTTTCAGCAAGATCCGCCTTAAGGTGGCCCCAATGGGTCTTGTTCAAATCTTCTGTGCATGTCAATTCAAATTATTCACAAGCGATAACTTCCAAACGCTTCCGTATGCATTCCTTGTGACAAGACGTCGATTGGTATTGCGTTTCAGCACGATCTGCCTGAAGGTGGCGCCATTAGGGTTCTTTCCGTTCTTCCGAGCTGCAACCGATAACTTGTCGGATTACAACGAAATACTATACCTTTCCGGGTAATAATTTGAAAAAAGCTCATTGGATTGTTCTAAAATTTGGCATGCATATACCATGCCAAATGAGATGTCGCTTGGGACACTTGCGCGTACAGGTGGCGCCAGCTGGTGGCAACTTCGAAATTTTGTTTCTGGGCAATAACTTGAGAACTACTCCTCGGATTCTTCCCAAATTTGTTATGCATATACTTTGCCATGAGATGTTGCTTGGGATTGCGTTTCATCCACTGGTGACCCAAATTTGTTTCCGGGTAATAACTTAATAACTGCTCTTCGGATTATTCTACCATGATATATGATGCGTTTCGCCCACTTGCGCCTACAGGTGCCGCCACGTGGTGTCAAAATCTTACTTTGGTTTCAGGGCAATAACTTAATTGAGGACCCTCATCAGATTCTTCTCAAATTTGGCATGCAGATAGCATATCATGAGATGTCCCTTGGGATTGCATTTCGCCTGCTTCTACCTACAGGTGGCGCCACCTGTTAGAAAAATCCGAAATTTGTTTCCGGGCTGTGATTTGACAACTGCTCATTGGATTCTTCTCAACTCTGATATTTATATGCTATAAGATGTCGCTTGGGATTGTGTTTCGCACATTTGCGCCTACAGGTGGCACCACCTGGAGACAAAATCTAAATTTGGTTTCCTGGCAATAACTTGAGGACCACTGTTCAGATTCTTCCAAAGTGGCGCCACCTGGAGACAAAATCTAAAGTTGGTTTCCTGACAATAACTTGAGGACCCCTCTTCAGATTCTTCCCAAAGTTTGTATGCCGATACAATCCTATATCGCTGCCATTTCGACGGGGGACTTAGCATCCTCTGGCTGCTTGTTATTCTTGGTTAGGCCTACTGAGTGTGAGTATAAGATAGTGACTGACAAGTAAATTGTCATCCATAATTCAATTTTAAGCGATTGGACGGCTGCTTAACACCACATATCCTCACTAACATGCAATTTAATGTTTGAAAATACCTTCTATATAGTGATTTCGTATACGTGCATGGAATTTATCTACGCTACTTTTGGATGCAGTTTTACCTGTGTTTAAATAGAATATATCGTTAGAAGATTTTGCAAAGGATTGACTAACAATTCATTTTAAGACCGACGAAGAGGGAGCTTACAATTCTTCAGGAGAGGATGTTTGCTGCTATTGTTTAACCCTCTCAATAATACCAATAGAAAAAAACTTCAACAATTGCCTGTCATTGGAATACAAAAATAATGAATTTCTAGACAAATATTGTCATCATATTACATCTTGTTGGAAAGCTTGGAATATCGTCTTTGAAACTGGGAAAAAGATGATAAGTATATCTTCGCTTCATTTGAGTTCATGACCGTGTCGATACCTCTCAAAACTACCTGTACAGAGAGAGTTACGTCCCATCCATTCTAACATTTTTGTCTCAATGCGTACAGACTGTCATTCTCATGGCATCAGATTGTATACCTTCTTTTGTCAGGTGTTTAATACCGATAGTTGAGGTTACAAACTCTGACAATGGGAGAATGACAGACTGGTATTGATTGTATCGCCTATGGTGGACCACTGCAACATAATCGCAGTTTCCAGAGACTTCTGTTCCCTAATTGGACCATTAAAACAACACATGTACACGGTTCAACCTCTAAACTGTTGCTTCTTATAGGCATCGTTATCAGGCACGTTTACTTCACATATCTAACTGCATGGCGTAGGATGTCTCAGTAATTGATCAGAGATTACGTCTGGACAGGACATCTTTGGAACACCATTCGTTCTGAAGAATTTTACAATAAATACTTTGGTCGTGGAACCTTTATTATACACTCCATCCAATCTGCGTATATCAATCTATGTGTAGGTTATATTGTCATTCTCTAAATGGAGTTCTGAGTGTTGGACTTCATTGGCCTTAGGAACAGTTTACGGAGTGCAGGGTAAACATATTATCTCCTGAGATACAACGCACACCATCACGCGACAGTCACATGATAGCGTCAAGTCCAGAGAGATGGCTGTCATGTTGTAATGCCCTGTGAGTACATATGTAAATGGATGATAATCCGTACATGTCTGTGCTGGACAAACACTTGGTACCAAATAGCAAGCCCGCTGAGCCTCTGCGCTCTCATCATAAGTGGAGGCGCAATAATCCTGTGACTTTTTCCCGTGAAGGTTAGAAATCACACAGGCCTCTGTCAAATGAAGTGGGGCCATGATCGTCAGAAGCGTTGCAAGCAAAATGCATCTCTGAAATAGGGGGAAAAACATGTTATAACGACGACGATCATCCATTGTTTCACAAAAGTTTCATATTTTTAGAATCGAGTCCAGCAGGACTGGGTATTACATTTACAGGTTTGTAGACTGGTTCTCTGAGGTTCAAATCTGGGAGACGGAATATCTGGAAGATACCGCTGAAAACTGTATCACTAGTAGGAAGCCGTGAAATTCCTTAGAAAAAATGACGCTAAAAAAGTGAGGGTGATGACGTCACGATGACGTCACATCTGGTCACGTGACATAGGTCACATCCGGGTCACTATAACGTAACTATGACGTCACGGTTTGGCACCGTGCCAGCTACCATCGTGCCAAAGACCCCAGTGACTGAATTTCCAGGGAATGCCTGTATGGGGTATAGGGGTGGTCAGTTTTTTTTTCCTTGTGGATTTTACTATGGGGTGTGACATCTTGTTTTCGTCTCGCGATGTAGAACACGGTTGGAGGGGTCACGAAGCCATGCGTTGAAATTTTTTGAAAAGTTCAGGTGGGTCTGGGGTGGACAGGGTAAGTCAATACTGGCACAGTGGACACTGTTTGTCCCACTGGGAAACACGATGGGAGTTGTCTCGAGGCCATGCGTTGAAATTTTTTGAAAAGTGACTGTGCGCATGCGCACTGGGCAAGTAGCGCTGGGGTGGACGTTTTGGGTTTAGGTGGACCCGTAGTGGTCCTATTGGGTCGTGCGATGTATCAGTGTGAAGCACTCGTAGGGGAGCGTCCAACTGGATGGGTGTAGGGTGGAGTAAGGCTATGGCGCGCATGCGCAGTAGAAAGGGTATTGGAAAGGACGTTTTGGGGTCCAGATGGACCCATAATGGTCCGATTGGCTCATATGAGGCCTTATCTTGAAGTTCTCTTCGGGTAGTGTCGGATTAGTCCGGTCTCCTCATTATGCGCATGCGCAGTCTGGCCGTAGTATAGAACGAGCATTTAAGGTGGGAGTTTTGAGATTAGAGGTGCGCCATCCTTGCTCCTAATGGGCCGCTATTGTACCGTGTGGGGAAGACTAATGTGACGTCTATAGAAATAGAGAAAGCGTAGTTAAAGTCGAGTTGCCCCTTAGTAGTATAGAAAGCAGAACTCCAGTATATTTGCCCTGTGATATTTGTGGAGAGTTTTGCAGTAACGCCTTAAGGTTACTGTATCGGGTCCCAGTTGCGTACGTGTACGTATCACAATTTTGCTTAATTACGGGGCAGTGTATCCATACAAACTATACATTTTCTGAAAGCCCTTGATTCAAGGAATTTAGATAAATAATAACTTTCTCGAATTTATTGCAAGAATCGATTTATTTAAAGACATATGACGTCATTTAGAAAAGTATAGTCTCAAAATCAAGCGATAATTACAAGCGTCTAGTCCGTCATTCATAATCCAGCCGTCGTCCATTAGAGAATATCCGCGTCCATAATCCAAAGACCTATTCCATTTTCCATATAACAGTATTAGCATCAAATTCAAAAAGACAATCATAGTATACAAAAACATAGGCTTGTTTCCTGGAAGAGAGAAGCGGTCAACAGTTTTCAATGATGCCGGCAAGACAGCATGATGTTCCAAAAATATCAAATCCGTATCGCTGATCAGTATTCTTAATCCATAATATTCGTTGTAAAGTCGTCATCTAAAGAATGATGTATCTCAGTCACGCTTTGATTGTGACTGTTCATATGAGTACCATGAGGATCTTGAAGTACATGGGTTCATACGGCCCCTAGCCCCGGGTTAAGCGGAATTAGACACAAGTTACGAAACGTAGCGCCATAGATCTTGCACGCTACGTTCGTATTTTGCTATCAGCATGCGATATGTATCGCCAAATTTGAGAAACTTTGAGTGTAGGCGCTTGGTGGAATAGCCCTGTTTTTTAAGTTTCTGCACCAGTGTTTTGTGACGTTGATTAAAATCGTCACATTTAACACAGGATCTAGCAAATGCTACTAAGCGAGATATGTATACGCTATATGCAGGTCCCACTGGAATATTACTGTCCAGAAAGGGATAGTTTACGATGTCGAAATTGTAATCATCTTTTTGTCATAAAGTCGACGAGAGAGAATGCCCGCTTCATTTTTATAGAGATAGAGATCTAAATAAGATGTGCCTGTAGGGCTATCTGTAGTTTCCTTCAAATCCAGTGAAGGTGGATATATATCCTTCACTGCGTCATTTATATAGTGATTATCCACAGCGAGAAGATCGTCTATATAGCGTTTGGTGAACTCTCTCAGTTTTTATCAAACTTGCTTTTTTGGAATAATGAACTTTACCATTTGAATAAAACTAAATTGCCTCAGTTTTTTTAGTTAGGGCCTAGAAGTTCTTTTGTCGTCGTGCAAAGTTGAAAGATTGAAAAAATCTACAAAATCTCGACCTCTCCTCACTAAATCATAAATAATTCATGAACAGGGCCGAACTAAAATTTGAAGCAACATCTTGAAGATCTACATGATTGGAATATTGTGTCCAAATTTCATGTTTGTACATCAAAGAACAAGAGAGAAATTAGAACGGGAAAAACACTTTTTGAAGAAAAACCAAACTGAGAAAACGGTCAAAAACCAATCAGCACGTGCACTGTGTTCGACAGCTTGAGTCACGCTAATTCCCTAATCGCAGTTGGATAAGAACCCCGCTGATACAATGCCGTGACCGCTGAAATAGATGTCAAACACTATTGTACGGTGTATTGTATTGCTTTATTATAATTATTTGGCGGGCAAAGTAAGTTATAGGCCTACATTGTTTATCAGGACTGTGCCGTAAACGTCCTGTTCAAACTTCATTTACACATTCGGTAACATACATTGTACTAAAATTTCCAAATATTTACTGTTGCATAGCTATTCGAGGATGTAATGCTAGGTGAGCCAATTAGTTACGCTTCTTTGACCGTGGCCTTCGCCTTGAGCGTGAGTAATCCTTATACCCCGCTGTGTCCCCTGGTGCGCGAAATTCGCCTGATTGAGCCTTACCAACTGCACCACGAATGGCTTGAGTTTTAAAAAGTCATGTTTTTTTTACTACAATGCACTAATTTTCATAATTTCTTATTCCCCCAACTTGTGGGGTTGACTGTGTACTCTGATATAAAATAAAAAAAAATCGAGATTTTGAAGCTTCGACCCGATACAGTAAACTTAACGCCCTGTCTGAACGCCTTATCGTAACGCTTTGACGCCTATCTTAACGCCTTAACGCCCTATCTAACCACTCTAGCATACCAGTTTTTTCCGGGAAAACCCCTGTTCCATAATAGATCACTCAGGACTAGTAGAGAACGGGGAGTTTCGGAAGCGCAATGAAGAGCGTTTGGGGAGAACAACAGCAACAAGGATGGCAGGTCAATCATTTTATTATCCCCTCCAGTACATGATAGCCACGCTGGGGAAGCCGCGTTGGGTATGTTTACAATTCTCGTAGGCTCTTGTCCAATCAGAATTCGTCCTTTGAGAAAGTTCAATCTTCGTTCGGTGAAACCTAAGCGTCGTCGGGCAGTCCAGGATACCGTTCGTTCAGGCAGCATGTCCCGAAACAGTTTGTGCATTCTGATCGCCTTTTTCAGGGCCTCGGTGGGTGGTAGCCCCATATCGTATTTCAAGTGACGCTTGGTCTTCATGATGGACCTGCGCGTGTGGTCGCCCTTCATTTCAAGCGCCAGCAGGCTATAGTATTCATAGATCGCAATGGCTGTTTTCCTGGCTGCTTGGATGTACGCCTGTTGTAAGTTATCCTGTTCGGCGTCTTCGATTACCGCAGCATGGGTATTAATAGCTTCATGCACAATACGATCTCAAAAGGCAGGTGCTTCCTCACCTCTCTGGGACGTAGGCTGACTATCTGAGGTCAAGCTTTCCGTATCAGTAAATAGACTCTCAGCAGTTTCTGTTTCGATGTTATTATCCGCCTCCTCATTGGGCTCCTCGGAGTCTTCAGTTCCATGTATATTCTTCTGGTATCGCATCATATCGTAACGTCTGGTGAACGTGCGTTCGCGCTCAGAGCATGTATAACCGATCTTGGCGGTTGAACGTCGACTGTGCACGTTTTTGGAATATGCTTGCTTTATAGACAGTAACGCCCGTCAACGCCCAGCTCAACGCTCCAACGCGCTGGTGTAATAGCTCAGAAGCTCTGATTTCTAGATATTTCATGGAATTGCCACTAATTCATCGAAATGCAGTGACGCCCGACAACACCCATCGTTACACCTTAACGCCCATCGTTACGCCTTAACGCTCTATCTTTACGCCTTAACGCCTTATCTCAACGCCTTAACGCCTTATCTTAACGCCCTATTGTAACGCCTTTACACATTGTCAGCCATCCAATCACACGCACATATGACGAAAGTGACGTCATCACTGGACATCGCCGGAAGTGACGTCATCGCGCGCATAAGAGCTTCGAGCTCTTGGAATCGGAACTCAGAGCTCTTGGAGCCCGGAGCTCGGAAGTGACGTCATCGCACACGCCGCACCTGTGGTGCACCCTGTACCCTATAGCCCTAGGATATCTAGAAAATCAGAGCTTCTGAGCTATTTCACCAGGGCGTTGAAGTGTTGAGCTGGGCGTTGAGGGCGTTACTGTCTATAAAGCAAGTGTATTCCAAAAACGTGCACAGTCGACGTTCAACCGTCAACATGGGTTATACATGCTCTGAGTGCGAACGCACGTTCACCAGACGTTACGATATGATGCGACTCCAGAAGAATATACATGGGACTGAAGACTCAGAGGAGCCCAATGAGGAGGCAGATAACATCGAAACAGAAACTGCTGATAGTCTATTAACTGATACGGAGAGCTTGATCTCAGATAGTTAGCCTACGTCCCAGGGAAGTGAGGAAGAACCTACCGTTTCGGATCGTATTGTGCAAGAAGCTATTAATACCCATACTGCGGTAAATCGAAGACGCCGGACAGGATAACTTAAAACAGTCGTATATCCAAATGCGCCCGAACATCAGGAAAACAGCCATGGCCATCTATGAAGTGTATAGCTTGCTGCCGCTTGAAATGAAAGCACAGGTCCATCATGAAGACCAAGCGACACTTGGAAGAGGATATGGGGCATCCGTGTTGTTGTTGTTCTCTCATCTCCCCAAACGCTCTTCATTGCACCTTCGAAACTCCCCGTTCTCTACTACTCCCGTGTGAGCTATAAATAGAACAAGGGTTTTCCCAGAAAACAACTGGTATGGCAGGGTGTTAAGGCGTTCAGATAGAGCGTTAAAGCGTTAAGATAGGCGTTGAAGCGTTACGATAAGGAGTTCAGATAGGGCGTTAAGGCGTTAATGTAAAACTCTCCACAAAAGTCACAGGGCAAATATACTGGGTTTCTGCTTTCTCTACTACTGAGGGGCAACTTGACCGCTTTCTCTATTTCTGATGACGTCACATTAGTCTTCCCCACACGGTACAATAGCGCGACCCATTAGGAGCAAGGATGGCGGCGGCCCATTAGGAGCAAGGATGGCGCACCTCTAATCGCAAAACTCCCACCTTAAATGCTCGTGCCATACGACGGTTAGACTGCTCATGCGCAGAATGAGGAAACCGGGCTAATCCGACGCTACCACAAGAGAACTTCAAAATAAGGCCTCTTACGAGCCAATCGGTCCACTATGCATGGGCCCAGACGTTCCTTCCAATACCCCTTTGCTACTGCGCATGCGCGCCTTACTTCCACCACACAACCATCAAGTCGGACGCTCCCCCACGAGTGCGTCACACTGATACCTCGCATGACCCAATCGGATAACTACGGGTCCACCTAAACCCCGAAACGTCCACCCCAGCGCTAGTTGCCCAGTGCGCATGCGCATAGTCACTTTTAAAAAAATTCAACCCATAGCCTCGAGACCCCTTCCATCCATTTGCGTACACTTCGCCATCCATAAGATGGCTTGCGAATCGTGTGTCTCCATTATCGCGGAGCGATATCCGGTACTTTACCGGATTCTGTTCGGCCTTCATGCGGCGGAGAACAGACTCGAGAAATCTGATAAATTACAGGTTTTCATACCACTTCTGAAACAGATATTTCCTGGGCTTACAGAATATATAGGTATGAATAACTTTCGTATCACACAAGAGGTGTGGTGGAGTTGCCGAAAGCAGGCTGAAAAAAAGCAGTCTTACCGCGTATAGATGACCTACAGGTTGCCCTTCCATCGTGTTCTACGTGGTGAGACGAGAAAAACAAGGGGGCCACACAACCCATACCGCAAATGTCCTCAGTTCTCAGTTTCAGTTCTTCTGAACCCCTGTTATTCCCCCACCATGGTAACATCTGTTTTGGAATATCATTTTCCTAACCCTATTACTAAGAACTGTAGGGTGAGAGGAAAAAGGGGAAATACAATTGTTTTTGTACCTGATCACGTGACATTCGAATACCGCGTGACGGAATTACAGTGAAGTAACCACCTTATGAAGACGTGTTGGTTACAAACATATTCCATCAAAACTGGAATGTTCGCATTTTTATTCGAATCCGGAGCGTCTGGACTACATTATATCTGATTTCTGTCAGGTAAAGTTTCAAATTGATAAAAGTGGCTAAAGGAGAAGTAAACAGAAGACTAATGTATAATGTAAGCAAATATTTTTTGCGATTTTTTCCACTCTATTAAATCGGCGTTCAACCGCTCATCGTTGTCTCTCAAGCGTGCCGCCATTTTGGCGCGGATCGTCTAAGCGTGTGACGTCACCCGGGCCTCGCCGCTCTCTAGCGGGAAAGGCGAAAATATAATGACATTGCATGGAGATATATTACAAACCAAGCCTTTCTTACATTGGAAAGATTACAATTTGACAGGAATATTAACCGAACGTCGTGAAATGACTGAAATAGAGTTGGAAGACTAATGAACTCACTCCAATTTATTGCATCAGCCTCACTGTGCAAAAGTTCTTCTCTGATGCGTTTGAAGTAAAATCCTACCGACCGACGTTATGCACCCACTGTTTCAGTACATCTGGTTTCAACATTGGGAACCGATGAAATGTCACGGTCTTTGGAAGGTTTGGATTCCCAGTTCTGTTAGAACAGCCAAACACCACACACTGCGGCATGATGCCCGTGTATTTGCGGAATATTGGCACACTACCACTATAAAATTATAACAGTATGCAAATATAAACATGCAGTCCCGAGATCTTCTCGTACTTAATCGTACAGGGCGGAAGTGAGTATGAGCCCGGCTGACGTCAGGCAGCGATGCGCACAATATGTTTTCGGCATTTCTGATTGGTTAAAATAGACGCAAGCCCTTGTAATGGCGGCACTTATGAATCTGTCCACAGGCTCCAGTTTTTGATCTTTCGATATGAATAGATCGGCGGTAAAAAATCACAAAAAAATATTTGCTTACATTTTTGGATACGGGGGAGATAGATATTTCGTTCAGTGTATACATTAGTGACATGTTTTCTTCTCCTTTAAGCAAAACTGTGTGACAGAATTACATTTCGGTCCATGTTTTAATAAGGAGTTTTTTCCTATTTTACAAGTTTCAATTTTATCCGGTCTAAAAAATTCGGAGGACAGACCCAAACACATGAATTATGTTGTCATGTGCACGTATGCACGTATAATCGATTGAATGTGAAAGAGCGAGAATGACTGGTCAACAAAATGGGCAAAATCGTTCAGGAATAACATAACCCAGATTTTGAATTATGTAACGGAATTACATTTTGGTTACAGATTTCGTTGAATTCATGTAATCTAATCATCTGGATCATCTATACGCGGTACCATCTTATTGATGGCGAAGTGTACAAAATGATGGGAAGGGTGATTATTTCCTGGGAAATTTTCTCCTTTCCCACCGAACCCAGTACCCTTTTATTTTCTTGCCCCATACCGAGAAGGTTAGTTCTTCTCGAGAGATGACATGGACACTCTATAGAATTTCTTGTTGAAATAAAGGAAAATGATGTATGAGAGGTATTAATCTCCCGGCTGATTATATATTGCCCATGCACTTGCAGCATTAAATACCGGTACCTATCATTAAATTGTAGAAATTGTGAATATCTACAATTCGACGTTTATACGAATTGTCCAAGGGCTATAGTTGCTGAGTAAGATGGCATCAGGAAACGTAATTTGCATTTCAGTAGTAAAACTGCCAACTTTGAATGTAAAACAGTAACTGGTTACTTACGTGAAAACTCAATCCAAAATTATGCACAATATGCATGTATAGAATGTTAAAATTACAAATGTGCGATTTTCACTTTTGGGAGGAATTCCCATAGCATTGTTCTAAATTCCGAAAAACACCTCGCAAACCAAATTCATTATATTTTTTTAGCCCACCATCACCAGATGGTGGGCTGTTCAAATCGCTTTTCGTCCGTGGTCCGTCGTCCGTGGTCCGTCGTCTGTCCGTCCGTCCGTCGTCCGTCCGTCCGTCAGTCAGTCCGTCCGTAAACAATTCTTGTTATCGCGATTTCTCAGGAACTACTCTATGGATGTTTCTCAAATTTGGTACACAGGTTCCCCTTGGGGTCTTGTTGTGCAAGATACCTTTTTTGGTCCGATTCGAAAATCCAATATGGCCACCAGGCAGCCATCTTGGATTTCCCCATGAAAACTTGTTATCGCGATTTCTCAGGAACTGCTGCATGGATCTTTCTCAAAATTGGTACACAGGTTCCCCTTGGGGTCTAGTTGTGCAAGATACCTTCTCTGGTCCGATTCGAAAATCCAATATGGCCACCAGGCAGCCATCTTGGATTTCCCCATGAAACCTTGTTATCGCGATTTCTCAGGAACTACTGCATGGATCTTTCTCAAATTTGGTACACAGGTTCTCCTTGGGGTCTAGTTGGTTCGATTCGAAAATCCAATATGGCCACCAGGCAGCCATCTTGGATTTCATCATGAAACATTGTTATCGTCATTTCTCAGGAACTACTCCATGGATCTTTCTCAAATTAGGTACACAGGTTCCCCTTGGGGTCTAGTTGTGCAGGATACCTTTTCTGGTCTGATTCGAAAATCCAATATGGCCACCAGGCAGCCATCTTGGATTTCCCCAGGAAACTTTGTTATCGTCATTTCTCAGGAAGTACAGCATGGATCTTTCTCAAATTTGGTACACAGGTTCCCCTTGGCGTCTAGTTGTGCAAGATACCCTTTTTGGTCCGAATCGAAAATCCAAAATGGCCACAAGGCAGCCATCTTCGATTTCCCCGTGAAACTTTGTTATCGCGATTTCTCAGGAACTACTGCATGGATCTTTCTCAAATTTGGTACACAGGTTCCCCTTGGCGTCTAGTTGTGCAAGATACCCTTTTTGGTCCGATTCGAAAATCCAATATGGCCACCAGGCAGCCATATTGGATTTCCCCATGAAACTTTATTGTCATTTCTCAGGAAGTACTGCATGGATCTTTCTAAAATTTGGTACACTGGTTCCCCTTGGGATCTAGTTGTGCAAGATACCTTTCCTGGTCCGATTTGAAAATCCAGTATGGCCACCATGCAGCCATCTTGGATTTCCCCATGAAACTTTATCGTCATTTCTCAGGAACTACTGCATGGATCTTTGTTAAATTTGGTACACAGATTCTCCTTGTCGTCTAGTTGTGCAAGATAACTTTTCTGGTCCGGTTAGAAAATCCAATATGGCCAACAGGCGGCCATCTTGGATTTTCCCATGCAACATTGTTATCGTGATTTCTCAGGAAGTACTGCATGGATCTTCTCAAATTTGGTACACAGGTTCCCCTTATGGTCTAGTTGTGCAAGATACCCTTTTCGGTCCGAATCGAAAATCTGATATGGCCACAAGGCGGCCATCGTGAAGTTTCCCTTGAAACATTGTTATCGTGAATTCTCAGGAAATATTTCATGGATCTTTCTGAAATTTGGTACACAGGTCCCACAGGGGGCCTAGTAGTGCAAGATACCTTTTTTGGTCCGATGGAAAATCCAAGTTACGCTTCAAATTAATACGGTATTCTCGAGTTGTGACGTTGCATCACAAGAGTCGGCGGACCAAACAGTGGGGCATATTCTATATATTGACTATAGAGAATATCCATGCCTTCACCTTCCATATCGAGGAGTTCAAATAATTCGGAATTAAAATGTATTTCTTCAAATATTAAATCAGTTTTCTTTAGTCCATGCAGTAGCAAGTGAACTGCTCCACCCTTTCGTCTGCCGGTGGGTCGGCTACATGAAGGGACGCCACTCTTGTGACTCAACGTCACAACTCGACAACTGTAGACTACTGCATGTTTCGATCCAAGGGAGATAATCAGGATTCAGGCACTTTCGAAGTTTCAACATTACTGCGCGGGCCTGATCCCTTCAGTATTAAGTATTGTACCATCTTACTATTTTCGAGCATGGTATCTTAAAAGAGATATCTCAAACTAGCCCAGTAAACAGAACAGAATTAGCATTCGTTCCTAATTATAAAATCTTAAGTATGTTTCAAAGCTCATGCCAAAGTGTCAAAGAGATTTGCCTTCACTTCCAGTACCCAATGATGACACGTGAAAAAAAAAGACTACAAAACGAAGACAAAGGATCCTCCGGACATTCACTTTCAGACTAACTTTGCTCATTTCACTTGTACTATAACAACCGACATCAAGTACAGTTTCTAGAAATCTTGAAACTCCTGAAACTTAGAAAGATGATATCTTGGTGTTTTCCGGTGTCCCCTTTTCGATCTTTTTTCGCTCAAATTCGAAATTCTGCAAACAAAATTACAAATCAATCGCTTGTTCTTAGTAACAATGGATAAAAAGATCCTCTTGTCATTAGCTTACAATTATCGGACGATGGTGGGCGCCAAGATCCTTCAGGATCTCTCGTATCATTTAGAAAGTGATTGTATAACAGTATTTTCGTTATTTTGGGATAACACTATCTTAGAATAGCACAAATTCTAGTGCTGAAAATTCGATCGAATCCCGTGCGGGATTCGAACCAGCGACCCCAGAGTTAGGCACCTAATCGCCAGCACTGTATGTCGGCGATCTAAACCACTCGACCAACGGGCCTCCCACAAAAATAGGAGGTAGCAGACCGATAGTCTTGAAAGCGAACACACAGTACCCCTCTGAAGATCGTAATGACACAGCTCCCACAGCTGAACAGATATATGTCTATCATTTAGAAAGTGATCGTATAACAGTATTTTCGTTATTTTGGAATAACACTATCTTAGAATAGCACAAATTCTAGTGCTGAAAAATTGGTCCAGTCCCGTGCGGGATTCGAACCAGCGACCCCAGAGTCAGGCACCTAGAATTTGTGCTATTCTAAGATAGTGTTATCCCAAAAAAAAGAAAATACTCGTTGGTCGAGTGGTTTAGATCGCCGACATACAGTGCTGGCGACTAGGTGCCTGACTCTGGGGTCGCTGGTTCGAATCCCACACGGGACTCGACCAATTTTTCAGCACTAGAATTTGTGCTATTCTAAGATAGTGTTATAACGAAAATACTGTCAAATTCATTCTGATAATAATATCGTATATTATTAAGTTTACATACTGAAATATCAGCATCGATAAAATTGCGATGGTCATTTTAATATAAATGTATTGATGATTGATCAAACTGGGCTTCCGGCCGATTTCGGTATTTTTGAGGCATCAGGATTTTCTCTTGTAACAAAAATATTACACCTCAAATTTCAATAACCCGTCCTTGCGAGCCAGTGTACCCATCGATAAGATCGATATACTGGCTTGGTTAGTTACCCATTCCAGTTCTGGATATAAATATATCAAAGGGATTCCTCTAAATCAAACCAATCAGTGATCGCGTTGAGCTAGCTGATTATGCCCATCCGCTGCGAGGTAGGTGATGCGACAAGTTTGAATTTCATTGCTGGCCAAACTACTTTGAAATCAACATCGGAAGTCAAAGCAAAACCACAGTCTTGGGATAGCGACTTGGTAATTCAAAACAACCTCGGGGGATGAAATGTACGAGACTGATGCATCGAATCAAGAACTCATTCGAATCACCAAAACTGTCCAGGTTAACCTCTGCGAGCTAGGATTCAGGATTTACCTGGACTTATGAAGATGCAGTAACCAGACTTCTTAATATATTCTGTGAATCTACGATTCGGGTAATAGGAGTCATATTTTTATTACAGTAGAAAATCTTCCATACATCTACCTCGGAATACCACAACAAGCGAGGGAGCCCATTTTGAAAGATCTTAAATCCATTTATATGCAATTGGCCATCGCATTTTTTTCGCGGCTGATATTTGAGTACCGGTATGTAAGCTTCAATTTAAAAAACTCTGATTTGCAGGATTTGGGGCCTTGATTGGAAAGATCTAGGCTTTATTACCCTCACATAGACGAGAGTTGTTTGTATATAAACGTCACATATCCTTCTGCCCCTCTTCTTCTGGGAAGGATCTGAGTTTTCTCGCTAAGTAATGCGATCTAAAACGACACTGCCCTGGGTATACTCATTTCTTGAATCAGGTGCTGCTGTTGTGTAATTCTGGAGTAGTATTAACTCAGAAACTCTGGCTGTGATAGGTAAATATAGGGTAAGGGGGCGTGGCAGTCCGATTCAGCAACAACAACCAAAGAAATAGACTCCTTAGCCGATGTTTTCGGGCTAGAGTAGTATTTGGTTCGGGAATTAGGTGGGGTATTATTCCCCTTTAAACCTTCATAATCAGCTAATATTTTGTTCCAAAGATAGTACCGTACGTCGCTTTACATGGTGGTATGACCCCACTTGTTTCCGCCTTACTTGTTGTTCATTCTCGCTCCACCGGAGTAGTATGTGATAAATATTCTTGAGCGCGAAGAGTCATGTGACCTAGTACATAACAGCCAATGACTGCGCCGTTTGAATCTCTGATCGGCAATTCCACAAGAATGACGTAAAGAAGCATGGTGGCGACTGCCCGTGGACAAGGTGAACAAGGATGGATACAGAGAATATGTGACTTGCGTGAGGTGGAAATATGCAATCCACGATAGGCCACAGTGATAACAAATATTCACTGTGGTATCAGAGAGTTATTGGAGAGGTATGTCCTACTGAAGCGACCGTCAGGATAAATATGCTCGTTCTGTTTGAGGAAGCTCTTCAGGTTCTATGGTGTAATGGTTAGCACTCTGGACGATCCAGCGATCCGAATTCAAATCTCTAACATTTGATTTCGTTATTTTTCATCGATGCATCTATTTGTACGTCTCATTGAAGATTAGAAATGTGTATTTCGTTCTGTTTTTACGAATTTTTCACATTTAACAAATTCCCCCACAAATTCGACAATTTCAGCGTGGTCCTAAGCTTTCCTATACGATATATTTTATCGATCACTTGCTTAATCCATGTGCCTATCACCAAAATTATATATCGTAAGCAAACGCCTGAACGAAACATTAAACCTGTCACAGATAGTCCGCATCAGATGTGCCTCCATTTTTCGTGGAAAATGCGCAAGTGCGCGCGCAGTTCGAGTAGCCAAATGTTTCGGTTGACAAAGGACTAGATAATACAGTCGCTGTGATTGACCACCTAAGAACAGCCGGCAATACTTGAAGCTTTAAGCCCGGCGCACACGAGAGCTATCAGCTGAGCTGACCGCCTCAATTGCCGGTCAGCTCAGGGGCTAGCTCTCGTGTGCGGGCAGTTTTTGGTGAGTTTTTGGCCTCGCGAGGCCGGGGGAAAAATATCAAACTTGTTTGATAATTTCGCCTCGCGAGGCCAAATCCTCAGCGTGTGCGGCGAACGCAAGCCAACAGCTCAGCAGTTTTACCGGACAGGCCAATGAATCGCATGTTATTTTCACTCGATTCATACGCTCGACTCTTCAAAATGGACTTGAAGAAGACGTTATGCGGGAACTGAAATCAATTTCTTGAAACTTTTGCTCACCGTGTGCGCTGAAACAACAAGAGAGCTAGCCGCTGAGCTGACAGGCAATTGAGGCCGTTAGCTCAGCTGATATCTCTCGTGTGCGCCGGGCTTAAGAACAGCCGGCAATACTTGAACTGGGGTATTTAAATGCCACAGCGTTTGCCGAAGTATAGCCTAGGGCATAGCTATGACCTCGGCAACAATGCATATGTTGTTATACCAACTAGAAACACAAATTCTCTACTGTTCTAAGTAATATCGCTACCATACCTTTGGTATCATTTTGAGGCAGTGCCTATCCCGAGCACAACACCGAGCCGTCATACAGACAAGTGCTCACCCTTCAGCTGACGGGGCTAAAATGGAATGCTACATAAATACACCCACATGACATTTATTATAAGCTCGATGAATGGAAAATCGATTGATCCAACCGATTATTTAGACTGTCTCTTTTGATGATGACCATATATAGACACTCAGCTGTGGCGTCTTAAAAGTCGCGAGTCAAGTTAAATGGTCTCGGACATTTTAAATATATGTAGGAAATGAGTAGTAGAGAAAGAGAATTTTGACGCATATTGACCTACTTCCGACAGATGGTGCCACCAGGTCAAGGTCACGTGAAACGAACGTGAATGGAAGTGAACTTTGACCCTGCGCGAATGAGCCTCTAACTACTCCGCAGTCACTTCAATGTTAATTGACATCTCCGGTAACGTCAAGCAACTTCTGGCTGAATCTCCGGGAATGTCCAGTAATTGACCAACCCATGCAATTTTTCTTGTGGAGTAAACTATAGAGTGTGGGTATTTCATCGGTCTGTCTCACCCTGAAGCGTCCCATGGGAGCGGTCTCGGGGTCGTAGGTTGACTCGCGCTAGAAAAACATGATAACATGCGCACTGGGCAGGCATGCCTTGGGTGAATCTCCACAGTTTCGTAGCAACGGCCCCGGTCTAATTTCATAATACGATAGACTGTCCGTGTTTTGATACAGCATAATTCTTCCTGTCTATAATACCATCCTGTTCAGCATTATCAACACTGCAAACGGGCCTAAACAGACCGATGGCTGGCTTCGTCAACACGGTGATTGGGGTCATGGAGTAAATTGTGTCCTGCCTCAGTTATGTCCCTTGGGTGTGCCTACAAATCAGGATTCATTTACGGAGAGAAAATCTGAAGAAAAAAACCGAGCAGGTTGACCCCCACTTTTTTTGTCGAATTTTTAAGTTGGTACCGGACCTGGGAACATGAGAAAGAAATTTAATTGAGATCGCTCTTACAGATTTTTCTGGGAATTGAGCCCAATTTGACCATTTTTCGATTTTAAGGGGTTTCCTAGGAAAATTGAAGCAAGATTGAAGGGAAATGTTCGACATTCATTTTTTCTATAACGCACCAGTACTGTGGTTTAAAATAATACTTTATTCATGCTCTTTCAGAAAATATGTACATATGTGTGATTTGGGTTGAAGATTTCACGACAGTTGATGGCCGAAAAGCGGACCCATAGTCTATTCCTTGCCGAATGGAACTTTGAAGTGCAACCTGGGGTGGACATTTTGAGATATAGGTGAGCCATCCGAGGTTCAAATTGCCCGTGTGGGGTGTTCTATTGAATGTAGTCTGACTGGGGTGCTTTTTATTGGAGGTGCCCATTTTCTAATACTCGAGAAAGATGACCGTGCAGCACCAGAAATCAAGTGGAGTAAGTACGTACAGAGGTTTCAAAAACTTTGAGAGAACTTCCTTAATTACAACACATATAAGGGAAGTAGGAAGAAGTGCCAACATACTGACTGTGTCACATGACTTCACAGAATAGTCTTCTGGTAAACCTATTCTAAAGCACATACCAAGAATCTAACGATTCGTGATATGTGTTGTATCTCAGGTACGCTTTTATTGTACCTGTTCATGTGGCAACTTGGATGATATGACCACATATGGCTAAGGATCTCCAGACTCAACCGTGGAATGTCAGTGAATCATTCGATGACCCCGAAGATATTCTGGGAGCTTGGCCATATCTATTCAAATATGTTATCAACGAGCACGCCCCCATTAGAGAGAAGCGTGTTAACTACAAACAACGACTGAAGTAGTAGGAAGCTGTGAAATTCATTAGATTCGTGAGGATGAGAAGTGAGGGTGTGGAGTCATGTAAAGCTGATACCACGTCCGGTGCGAGCTCACATCCGGGACAAAAATCACTTCGGCTCAAAGGTCATTTCCATCTCTTCTAGATCAAACATCACGTCCGGGTAACGGGAATTCCGGTGTCAATCTGCGCATGCAGTAGAAAAAAGCATTTGCGTGAACGATTGCGGGTAGGGATGAACTAGCTTTGGACTAAATGGGTCGTGTGAGGTATCAGTTGAAGCACTCATGGAGTAGCATCCGACTGAACTGGTGTGTAGTGAAAGTAAGGCTATGGCGCATATGCGCAGACAGGAAATTGTGGGAAAAGGGCATTTGAATGGACGTTTTGGGCTAGAGGTGGATCATCCTATGGCGGGCATGCACAGTCGTATTAGGTGTCATAGTGAAGCGTTTGTGGAGTAGCGTCCAACGGGACTGGTGTGTAGGGAAAATAAAGCCCTTTCGCGCATGCGCTGTCGGGCAGTTGATGAAAAGAGGTAGACCATCCTTGGTCGAAATGGGTCGTGTGTGGTCTATTGAAGCGATCGTGGCGGAGAGTCCGACCTGGGTTGTTTGTATTAAAAGTAAGGCTATGGTGCGCATGCGCAGGTAGGGAATTGTTGCCTGTATACGATGCACCATAGAATGGCCCAACTCTAGCCCAAAACATCCATTTAAATGCCCTTTTTCCACAATTATCTGTCCGAGAATGAAGCGCTTGGTCGTCTTCGGACCTCACAGATAATTGTTCTGAATACGAACTTGTATTCAATAAATTATCTCTCATTTTGGGTCATTTTTTACTATCTGGCGGTCACATTGTTCACCATGTTCCAACAGATAACCGGATTGAGCTAATACATCATCGCCGTGAAATATTTGTATCTAATGCCGCTCAAGCCAGTGCTAGGAGCCGTGTGGTCATGTCAATTCAATATGTCCACATGAACAGCTACAATCAAAGCGTGGCTAGGATATAAATCATCACAAGGATCACTGTGATGGATCTTTGGTTCTTGTGATATTTTAGAAATATGCAGTCAGTATATTTGTCTGTGACTAATATGACTTAAGTACGCTGGCATCGTTTACCACCGCCCTTTTTTAGGTTGCGTTCAATTGTGGGAGAAGGGCAATTGAATGGACGTTTTGGGCTAGAGATGGACCATCCTTGGTCCGAATGGGTCGTGTGGGATGTCATATTGAAGCGCTCGTGGAGCAGCTTCCATCTGCACTGGAGTGTAATGGAAGTGCCTTCAATCTGCACATGCGCAGTCGGACGGTAAGGTCATTACAATGGACGTTACGGGGCAGAGATGGACTATCGGTGGTCCAAATGATGCGTGGGTGGTATGCTATTAAGGTCCTCGTGGTATATAATACGACTAGGGTGATATCCAGCGTAGTTATTAATAGCTGATGTCACAATACGATTCCAAAATGTGGGTTCTTCTCCACTCAGGCTTTTCTGGGACGTAGCCTGACTATTTGAGGTCACGCTCTCCGTATCAGTAGATAGATTCTCAGCAGTCTATGCATCGGTATCAGTCGATGAGCTCTCAGAATCAGCTGGTATAATCTCAGCATCTGCATTGGATTCTTGCGCCTCGGTGTCTTCATACCCATGTATATCGTTCTTGTGTCGCATCATATCGTTGTGTCTGGTGAACGTGCGTTCACAATCAGAACATGTATAACCCATGTTGGCGGTTGAACATCGGCTGTGAACGTCTTTGGGATAAGCTTGTTTTTATGAGCTGAACACAGTAACGCGCACCAACACCTAACTTAACGCCTCAACACCTTGGTGAAATAGCTCAGAATCTCTGAATCTGATATCCCACGGAATTGACACTAATTCATCGAAATGCAGTGACGCCCGTCAACGACCGTCGTTACGCCTTAACGCCCGTCTCAACGCCTCAACGCCCTATCTTAATGCCTTAACGCCATATCTTAACGCTTTAACGCCTAGCTTAAGTTCTTAACGCCCTATCGTACCACCTTAACATATTTTCAGCCGTTCAATCACACGCACATGTTTTGACCATTAGCCCTTGACCCTTGATGGAAGTGACGTCATTACCGGAAGTGATGTCACCATCGGGAGTGACGTCTCCCTGCGTCCATTTGTCCTAAGAGTCTTCGGGCAGTCCAGGATACTATAACGGCAACATGTCCTGGACTCACCTGGTGTTGCCTCCGGTACCCTGGTGCGCCTTATCGGAGCTCCGAGCTGGGAGCTATAGGAATGGCTAGTTAAGAGCTCGGAGCTATTCCCTATCATATGACTTGGCTGGGCTAATGCATCATCGCTCTGAGATATTTGTATCTAATACCGCTCAAGCCGGTGCTAGGGGTTGTGTGTGTTCATGTCAATTAATTATTGTCAAATACTTATAATGTCCAAATGCACAGCTACAATAAAAGCGTGGCTGGGATACCATTTTCATCTGACGACGATACAGCTCACCAATCCCCAGTGTACGAGTTGTCACAGCGAAACACCTCACCAATTACCAATATACGAGTTGTCAGAGCATTTCCATTATAGCTCTCTAGATTTGTATCTAATACCGCTTATGCCGGTGCTAGGGGCCGTGTGGTCATGTCATCCAAGTAGCCGCATGAAAGGTACCACAAAAGCGTACCTGAACTACAACACATATCACGAATCGTTAGATTCTTAGTATGTCCTTTAGAATAGGTTAATCAGAAGACTATACTCTGAAGTCATGTGGCTCTGTCAGTATGTCGGCACCTCTTTCCACTTCCCTTATATGTGTTGTAATCATCTCAGGGATGCTCGGAGCTCTTGCAGACGACGTCAAGTGACGTCATTTTCGGAAATGACGTCACCGAATGCATCCGCGCTCACCTATTTACATCGTCGAAAGTTACGTCATTGTCGGAAGTGAAGTCATCGCCGGAAGTGACGCCATCGCGCCCATCCACACGCGCCTGATGGTACACCATGTATCCCATAGCCAGTAGGAGATAGGGTACACCAGGTTGTACCATAAGGCGCGTGCGCATGCGTGTGATGACGTCACTTCCGGCGATGTACACAGGTGATCGCACATGCATGCGATGACGTCATTTTCGATAACAATGTCACTTGATGTTACGCTCAAGAGCTCCGAGCATCCCTTTGATGATTTGTATCCCAGCCACGCTTTTATTGTGGCTGTTTACTTAGACATCTTGATTGACATAGCCACACGGTCCCTAGCACCGGCTTGAGCGGTATTAGATACAAATATCTCAGAGCGATGATGTAATAGCCCTATCAAGTCATTTGACTAGGATGTCTCAGTAATTGATCAGAGATTACGTCTGGACAGGACATCTTTGGAACACCATTCGTTCTGAAGAATTGTACAATAAATACTTTGCTCGTGGAACCTTTATTACACACTCCATCCAATCTGCGTATATCAATCTACGTGTAGGTTATATTGTCATTCTCAAATGGAGTTCGGAGTGCAGGGTATACATATTAACTCGTGAGATTCAACGCACAATATCACGAAACAGTCACATTTTAGCGTCAAGTCCAGAGAGAGGGCTGTCATGTCGTAATGCCCTGCGAGTACATATGTAAACGGATGATAATCCGTACATATCTGTGCTGTACAAACACTTGGTACCAAATAGCAAGCCCGCTGAGCCTCTGCGCTCTCAGCAAAAGCAGTTGCGCAAAACTCCTGTGAATTTTCCCCGTGAAGGTTAGCAATCACACAGGCCTCTGTCAAATGAAGTGGGGCCATGATCGCCACAAGCGTTGCAAGCAAAATGCATCTCTGAAATAGAGGAAAAAAAACATGTTACAACGACGACGATCATCCATTGTTTCACAAAAGTTTCATATTTTTAGAATCGAGGCCAGCAGTATTGGGTATTAAATTTACAGGTTTGTAGGCTGGTTCTCTGAGGTTCAAATCCGGGGGACGGAATTTCCGGTAGATACTGCTGAAAACTGTATCAGTAGTAGGAAGCCGTGAAATTCCTTAGAAAAAATGAGGCTCAAAAATTGAGGGTGATGACGTCACGAGGCGTCACTTCCGGTCACGTGACATCCGGGTCACGGGTCAAAGGTCACATCTGGGTCACTATAACGTCACTATGACGTCAGGGTTTGGCACCGTGCCAGCTGCCATTGTGCCAAAGACCCCAGTGACTGAATCTCCAGGGAATGCCTGTATGGGGTATAGGGGTGGTCATTTTTTTTTCTTGTGGATTTTACTATGGGGTGTGGCATCTTGTTTTCTACGTCTCGCGATGTAGAACACAATGGGAGGGGTCTCGAAGCCATACGGTGAAATTTGTTGAAAAGTTCAGGTGGGTCTGGGGTGGACAGGGTAAGTCAATACTGGCACATTGGACAATGTTTGTCCCACTGGGAAACACGATGGGAGGGGTCTCGAGGCCATGCGTTGAAATTTTTGAAAAAGTGAATGTGCGCATGCGCACTGGGCAAGTAACGCTGGGGTGGGCGTTTTGGGGTTTAGGTGAACCCGCAGTGGTCCGATTGGGCCGTGCGATGTATCAGTGTGAAGCACTCGTATGGGAGCGTACAACTGGACGAGTGTAGGGTGGAAGTAAGGCTATGGCGCGCATGCGCAGTAGAAAAAGTGTATTGGAAGGGACGTTTTGGGGTCCAGATGGACCCATAATGGTCCGACTGTCTCGTATGAGGCCTTATTTTGAAGTTCTCTTCGGGTAGCGTCGGATTAGTCCGGTCTCCTCATTGTGCGCATGCGTAGTCTGGCCGTAGTATAGAACGAGTATTTAAGTTGGGAGTTTTGGGATTAGAGGTGCGCCATCCTTGCTCCTATTGAATCGATATTGTACCGTGTGGGGAAGACTAATGTGACGTCTTCAGAAATAGAGAAAGCGTATTCAAAGTCGAGTTGCCCCTTAGTAGTAGAGAAAGCAGACCTCCAGTATATTTGCCCTGTAACTTTTGTGAAGAGTTTTGCAGTAACGCCTTAAGGTTACTGTATCGGGTCCCAGTTGCGTACGTGTACTTATCAGAATTTTACTTAATTTAGATAAATAATAACTTTCTCGAATTTATGACAAGAATCGATTTATTTAAAGACATATGACGTCATTTAGAAAAGTATAGTCCTCAAAATCACGCGAAAATTGCCTCAGTTTTTTTAGTTAGAGCCTAGAAGTTATTTTGTCGTCGTGCAAAGTTGAAAGATTGAAAAAATCTACAAAATCTCGACCTGTCCCCACTAAATCATAAATAATTAATGAACAGGGCCGAACTTATAAAATTTGAAGCAACTTTTGAAGATCTACATGATTGGAATATTGTGTGCAAATTTCATGTTTGTACATCATAGAACAAGAGAAAATTAGAACGGGAAAAAACACTTTTTGGCGAAAAACTAAACTGAGAAAACGGTCAAAAACCAATCAGCACTGTGTTCGACAGCTTGAGTCACGCTAATTCCCTAATCGCAGTTGGATAAGAACCCCGCTGAGACAATGCCGTGACCGCTGAAATAGATGTCAAACACTATTGTACGGTGTTCCGGCTTTATTATAATTATTTGGCAGGCAAAGTAAGTTATAGGCCTACATTGTTTATCAGGATTGTGCCGTAAACGTCCTGTTCAAACTTCATTTACACATTCGGTAACATACATTGTACTAAAATTTTCAACTATTTACTGTTCCATGGCTATTCGAGGATGTAATGCTAGGTGAGCCGATTAGTTACGCTTCTTTGGCCGTGGCCTTCCCCTTGAGCGGAAGTAATCCTTATACCCCGCTGTGTCCCCTGGTGCGCAAAGTTCGCCTGATTGAGCCTTACCTACTCCACCACGAATGGCTCGAGTTTTAAAAAGTCATGTTTTTTTTTACTACAATGCACTAATTTTCATAATTTCGTATTCCCCCAACTTGTAGGTTTGACTGTGTACTCTGATATAAGACAACAAAAAATCGAGATTTTGAAGCTTCGACTCGATTCAGTAAACTTAACGCCCTGTCTGAACGCCTTATCGTAACGCTTTAACGCCTATCTTAACGACCTATCTAAACGCCCTAACACCCTAGCATACCAGTTTTTTTCTGGGGAACCCCCTGTTCTATTTATAGATCACTCGGGACTAGTAGAGAACGGGGAGTTTCGGAAGTGCAATGAAGAGCGTTTGGGGAAATGAAAGAAAAACAACAGCAAGGATGATAGGTCAATCATTTAATTATCCCCTCCAGTGCATCATACTCACACTGTGGGAGCCGCGTTGGGTATGTTTACAATTCAAGTAGACTCTTCTCCAATCAGAATCCGTCCTTTGAGAAAGTTCAATCTTCGTTCGGTGTAAACTAAGCGTCGTCGGGCAATCCAAGATACCGTTCAGGCAGCATGTCCTGAAACAGTTGTTTGTGCATTCTGATCGCCTATTTTCAGGGCCTCGGTGGGTGGTAGCCCCATATCCTGTTCCAAGTGACGCTTGGGCTTCATGATGGACCTGCGCGTGTGGTCGCCTTTCATTTCAAGCGTCAGCAGGCTAAACTCTTCATAGATCGCCATGGCTGTTTTCCTGATGCTTGGATGTACGCCTGTTGTAAGTTATCCTGTCCGGCGTCTTCGATTACCGCAGCATGGGTATTAATAGCTTCATGCACAATACGATCCCAAAAGGCAGGTGCTTCCTCACTTCCCTGGGGCGTAGGCTGACTATATGAGGTCAAGCGTTCCGTATAAGTAAATAGACTCTCAGCAGTTTCTGTTTCGATGTTATTATCTGCCTCCTCATTGGGCTCATCGGAGTCTTCAGTCCCATGTATATTCTTCTGGTGTCGCACCATATCGTAACATCTGGTGAACGTGCGTTCGCACTCAGAGTATGTATAACCCATGTTGACGGTTGAACGTCGACTGTGCACGTTTTTGGAATATGCTTGTTTTATAGACAGTAACGCCCGTCAACGCCCAGCTCAACGCTCCAACGCGCTGGTGTAATAGCTCAGAAGCTCTGATTTTCTAGATATTTCATGGAATTGCCACTAATTCACATCCTCGCGAGCCAGTGTATCGATCGATCTATTGGGATCGATACACTGGCACCATACGAGTTCTGGATATAGATAGATGAAGGGGTTTCCACTGAATCAACCCAATCAGTGAACGTGCTAAGCTGGTTGATTAGGCCAATCCGCTGCGAGGTATCAGATGTGACAGGTTTCAATTTCATCGCGGGCCGAACTGCTTTGATGTCAAGCGGAAATCGACATCGGAAGTCAAAGCGAAAACCGCAGGCTGGGGATATCGACATGCTAATTCAAAACAAGCGCGGAGGATGAAATGTACGAGATTGTATAATAGAGGCATCGACTCAAGAACCCATTCGAATCACCAAAAAAGTCCAGGTAAACCCTCTACGAGGATTTAGAATTTACCTGGACTTGTGAAGATGCTAATTCATCGAAATGCAGTGACGCCCGTCAACACCCATCGTTACGCCTTACGCTGGGCGTTGAGGGCGTTACTGTCTATAAAGTAAGTGTATTCCAAAAACGTGCACATTCGATGTTCAACCGTCAGCATGGGATATACGTGTTCTGAGTTCGAACGCACGTTCACCAGACGTTACGATATGATGCGACACCAGAAGAATATACATGGAACTGAAGACTCCGAGGAGCCCAATGAGGAGGCAGATAATAACATCGAAACAGAAACAGAAACAGATAGTCTATTAACTGATACGCAGAGCTTGACCTCAGATAGTCAGCCTATGTCCCAGGGAAGTGAGGAAGAACCTACTGTTTGGGATCGTATTGTGCAAGAATCTATTAATACACGGTAATCGAAGACACCGGACAAGATAAGTTACAACAGTCGTATATCCAAATGTGCCCGAACATCAGGAAAACAGCCATGGCGATCTATGAAGTGTATCTTGCACAATTGTGTTTTGCCGCCGGAGCCCTGTTCTCACGGAGTAAAAGAAGAAGGCCCACCGGAGCTATACGAGATCACACCATGTATGTTTATACTAATGTTCTATGTTGTATACTTGTGATCATGTATTCTCACGATTCTGTTGTTTGTTTAATATTCTCCATGACCAGCTACTCTTCCTGTGCAGAGTGTCAATCGAGTTATCTTAACCATATATATTCTGTAATTGTGAATTCCAGCGTGACAGAATTACAAGGTACCCATGATTTCAGTTCTTCTGAATCCCAGTTTAGTCCCCCGTCATGGTAACATCTGTTTTGTAATATCATTTTCCTAACCCTATTACTAAGAACTGTAGGATGAGAGGGAAAAGGGTAAATACAATTGTTTTGTACCTGATCACGTGACATTCGGATACCGCGTGCCGGAATTACAGTGAAGTAACCACCTTATGAAGACGTGTTGGTTACATACATATTCCATCAAAACTCGAATGTTTCGCATTTCAGGTGATGTTTTATTCGAATCCTGAGCGTCATTATATCTGATTTCTGTCAAGTAAAGTTTCAAATTGATAAAAGTGGCGATTTTTCCTATTTTACAAGTATCAATTTTATCCGGTCTAAAAAATTCTGAGGACAGACTCAAACACATGAATTATGTTGTCATGTGCACGTATGCACGTATAATCGATTGAATGTGGAAGAGCGAGAATGACTGGTCCACAAAATGGGCAAAATCATTCAGGAATAACATAACCGAGATTTTGAATTATGTGACGGAATTACATTTTGGTTAAAGATTTCGTGGAATTCATGTAATCATCTGGATCATCTATGTGCGGTACCATTTTATGGATGGCGAATTTTATTTTCTCCTTTCCCATCGAACCCAGTACCCTTTTATTATTCTTTTATTTTCTTGCCCCATACTGAGAAGGCTAGTTCTTCTCGAGAGATGGCATGGACACTTTATAGAAATTGTTGTTGAAATAAAGGAAAATGATATATGAGAGATATTAGTCTCCCGTCTGATTATCTATTGCCCACTTGCAGCATTAAATACCGGTACCTATCATTAGATTGTAGAAATTGTGAATATCTACAATTCGACGTTTATACGAATTATCCAAGGGCTATAGTTGCTGAGTAAGATGGCATCAGGAAACATAATTTGCATTTCAGTAGTAAAACTGCCAACTTTGAATGTAAAACAGTAACTGGTTACTTACGTGAAAATTCAATCCAAAATTATGCACAATATGCATGTATAGAATGTTAGAATTACAAATGTGCGATTTTCACTTTTGTGAGGAATTCCCATAGCATTGTTCTAAATTCCGAAAAACACCTCGCAAACCAAATTCATTCTATTTTTTTTATCATTTAGAAAGTTATTGTATAACAGTATTTTCGTTATTTTGGAATAACACTATCTTAGAATAGCACAAATTCTAGCGCTGAAAAGTCGATCGAGTCCCGTGCGGGATTCGAACCAGCGACCCCAGAATCAGGCACCTAATCGCCAGCACTGTATGTCGGCGATCTAAACCACTCGACCAACGGGCCTCCCACAAAAATAGGAGGTAGCAGACCGATAGTCTTGAAAGCGAACATACAGTACCCCTCTGTAGATCGTAATGACACAGCTCCCACAGCTGAATAGATATATTTTTATCATTTAGAAAGTGATCGTATAACAGTATTTTCGTTATTTTGGGATAACACTATCTTAGAATAGCACAAATTCTAGTGCTGAAAAATTGGTCCAGTCCCGTGCGGGATTCGAACCAGCGACCCCAGAGTCAGGCAAGTAGTATGTACACCGCAAATTGAGTAATTAGCGCCTCACTGCGCATGCGCAGACCTGTGTGTGACGTCATAATTGTGTTTGTGCGCATGCGTGATGAGTGGGCGTGGCCTATGTTTGTGGGCGTGGCCTATGTGAGTGGGTGGGTTCAAAATGGCGGCTTGTTTTGTTGTTTTTGTAAGATAAGGTGCCGCCATTTTGACCCACCCACTCACCTTGTGTACTGATTGACCTGTAGGGTGAGTGGGTGGGTTCAAAATGGCGGCTTGTTTTGTTGTTTTTGTAAGATAAGGTGCGGCCATTTTGAACCCACCCACTCACCTTGTGTACTGATTGACCTGTAGGGTGAGTGGGTGGGTTCAAAATGGCGGCTTGTTTTGTTGTTTTTGTAAGATAAGGTGCGGCCATTTTGAACCCACCCACTCACTTTGTGTACTGATTGACCTGTAGGGTGAGTGGGTGGGTTCAAAATGGCGGCTTGTTTTGTTGTTTTTGTAAGATAGGGTGCCGCCATTTTGAACCCACCCACTCACCTTGTGTACTGATTGACTCCGGTGAGTGGGTGGGTTCAAAATGGCGGCTTGTTTTGTTGTTTTTGTAAGATAAGGTGCCGCCATTTTGAACCCACCCACTCAATAGTGAAAAACGTATAAAAGGAGTCGATTTTTAGGGAAAGGGGTGTATTTTAATCTGACTTACCTGTCTGCCTGCCTGCCTGCCTGCCTGCCTGCTTGCCTATCCGCTTGTATGAGACGAAAAGCATGAGACGTGGAGAAGATTTTCCCTTTGATCCAGCAGTACCTCCGGTTGAAGTCTTGCCTGAAGATGAGCGTGTGAAGGACATTTATCAACGTCACTGGGCTACCATACGCCATTGTTTCCACCGTGATCGTCGTCTATTGGATTTATACAATTTTCGGTTGGAGGACCTCACCTATCTTCCTACTTACGCCGAGAACATTTTTAGAGATCAGGTCACTGCCTTCAAATTGAATGTGACATTTGGGTATATCTTACGGCACAAAAAGACGGACCAACTGCGGTATTTCTATCCCAGTCATAATTCGTATGTGTTTGACCAGCCATTCACCATCACGGATGCGATTTCTATGGAGCCGGTGGTCGAGCAACTCACTACATTAGACCCGTTGGAGTGGGCTCGGTTGCAACGCCCCAATACCGAATGGTTGGTGGAAATGGTGACCAACGTCACATTTTTCGTCACGAAAATGAGAGATCATCCTATCGGTGCTCCTGTACTACTTCCTCCGTGGTTGCTTCATCGACACGGCCTGTATGCATTAACAGCAGGGGGCAAGGGGCCCTACAAAGACCGGAAATGTCTGTTTCGGTGTTTGGCCGTGCATGTGGACGAGTGTAACCCCAAGTCGTGTGACACAGTGGCCGATGGTTATTGGGAACAGTATTTAGAGCAGCAAGACATGGATAAGCGGCACTTCCGTGGAGTACCGTTCAAGAATTTGGATGACGTGGAAACACTATTTGACATTAATATCTTTGTCTATCGATTACGATGCGAGGACGATATATTTGTGGCTGAATTGGTTCGGCGATCAACAGAACGGTATGCTGCTACGATGAAAGTCAATGTGTTCGACAACGGTGGGGTGAGTCATTTTTCGCTCATCTCTAATATGAGCCAGTACGCTCAGTCTTTCAGTTGTGGTCAATGCCATCGGGTGTTTCAACGCTCCAACGACTTACACCGCCACCAGAAAATCTGTGACAACAGTGTCAAGCGTGTGTATCCGGGTGGTGTGTATCATAATGCACCTACTATTTTTGAGGAACTGGCCGATGAGGGTATGATGATACCG
>JAVTVY010013140.1:29947-56153 GCA_036873755.1 Hanleya hanleyi | reverse complement strand
GCTATAAAAGGGAAGCGGCCTGGTCGTTTCATCAGACATTCTGTCAACCACCAAGATGTTCACCTGTACTACGTGCTCGAAAGCATTCACTCGTCTGCATGACTTGCGCCGCCATGAGGCTACCAAGCACGAAGGAACCGCCCGGCATAGCTGTACGATATGTACACTGTCGTTTCTGCGCCCAGATCATTTACAGCGCCACACACGTGCACGCCATGAAGTACCCAAGCGTCCATGCGAAGAATGTGGTCGGATTTTCAAACTGACCAGTCAGTTGCTGCGACACCAACGCACACGACACCCTGTTCTGCAGTCACGTCTGCAGGTAGAACAGTCCGTAAGGCACCAGTATCGAGAAAGCGGGAACTCCCACCCATCGCACGAGGGTTGAAGATGATGATGTCGCCCTAATTCAACAGTCAAATTCCGACGACAAGACATTGGGCCAGATTTTGCACGACGAGGAGAGCAAAGTACACTTCGTGGACGAACCCATACATGTTCCTAGCGATCTGTTACACGAACACCATCCTGTGAGTGACATCTATCGGCGCCATTGGCACATGATCCGGCACTGTTTCTACCGTCATCGCCCCATTCAAGATATCTACAATTTCCGACTGACCAACCTCACCCGCCTACGCAACTACGTGAAAGCCATCTTCAACGATCAAACTACGGCCTTCAAGTTGAATCTGGCGTTTGGTTATGTGCTGCAGCATAAGGACACAGATCAAGCAGCCCGATATTTTTACCCGAGCAGTAACATCCGGGTATTTGACCAACCGTTTACCATCATTAACCGGGCGTCGCTAGAGGCAATGCTGGAGAAACTGGACACCGTGGGTCCCTTGGAATGGGCCCAACAACAACGCCCCGACACACAATGGGCCGTAGAGAGGGTGATCAATGTCACGTTTTTCGTTACCAAGCTGACCGACCACCCCCATCGGTTGAATGTGCCACCCTTGCACTGAATACCATAGCATGCAACACGTACTCTATATGTCTGGTCCTCGACTTGGGGTAGTTGAACTGAGTGTGCTAAAAATAGATCACCAGCTAGCGTACTATAAAAGGGAAATGGCCTGGTCGTTTCATCCGATACTCTGTCAACTACCAAGATGTTCACTTGCACAACTTGCCAGAAGCAGTTTGCTCGAATAGAAAGTTTACGACGTCACGAGGCCTCCTCCCACAACGATGCACGGTATACTTGTATAATCTGTGCACGATCATTCAATCGGGAGGATAATTTACTGCGCCATGAGAAGGCACTCCACGAGGGTGTGACGGTACAATGTAACGATTGTGGTCGACTCTTCAAGCGACCCAGTCGGTTAAGACAACACCAACGTTTGATTCATGCCCCTTCTCCACGATTCGGGCGACAACAATCTACTAAAGAGGAGCCGCGGAAGGTCAGAGCCAGAGAAGATGAACCCGGGGAGACGAACGCCACTGGTGATGCGATGACGAAGAGCCCGCCTATACCCACAGTCTAGGAGGGCCTGGATATCCAGCCGGACCCCAGCGTTACGGTTTCGAGTCATACGCCTGACGACATCGAACATTTTTCGGAAGATGCAGTGGACGCCCCTAGCGATCTGATGCAGGACGACCATCCAGTGAGTGACATCTATCGGCGCCATTGGACCATGATACGGCACTGTTTACACCGTCATCGCCCTATTCAAGATATCTACAATTTTCGACTGACCGACCTCGCCCGTCTACGCAGCTACGTGGAAGCCATCTTCAATGACCAAGCAACGTCCTTCAAATTAAATCTGGCGTTTGGTTATGTGCTGCAGCATAAGGAGACAGATCAAGTCCGATACTTTTACCCGAGCAGTAACATCCGGGTATTTGACCAACCGTTTACCATCATTAACCGGGCGTCGCTAGAGACGATGCTGGAGAACCTGGCCACCGTGGATCCCTTGGAATGGGCCCAACAACAACGCCCCAACACCAAGTGGATAGTGGAGAGGGTAACCAATGTTACGTTCTTCGTGGTTAAACTGACCACCACCCCCATCGGATGAAAGTATTCACCCATGCACTGATAGATTCTCAGAATGCGCAAACAACTATCTGAGGATATGTTGCCTCAACGGTATCCTGGCCTGCCCGACGGTGATTAGAATAAACGGTTCAGAGCGAACATGGCCGAAGATGGAACTTTCTGAAATGGAGACTTCTGATTGGACAAGAATACATCTAACGGACAGGAACGAATATGAAACATGCAAATGGTGGCCTCTGATTGGACAAGAATCTTCTTGAATTGTAAATATACCCAACGCGGCTCCCCCCAGCGTGGGTATGATGTAACATTGGGGAGAATAAACTATATGAAAAAAAACTTCTTGTTGTTGTTGTTCTCTCATGTGTCATCCTTGTTGTTGTTGCTGTTGTTGTTCTCTCTCCGGTCTATATCATAGTGTTATGTTAGAGTGTTAAAGCGTAACGACGGGCGTCGAGGGGGTCACTGCATTTCGAAGAATTAGTGACAATTCCATGGAATATCAGAGCTTCTGAGCTATTTCACCAGGGCGTTGAAGCATTAAGAATGGCTTTGGTGGGCGTTGCTACAAGATGACACCTCACACGACGCATTCGCACCGCGGATGGTCCATCTCTACACCAAATAACATCCTTCACTGCTAAAAAATGCCCACTTTCGCTACTACTCGTACTGATGACGTCACCAATGACGTCACAGATGCTGTGGATATCCCTCAACTCGGAATGTACACCCCGAGAGCTACAACATGACATCTCCCAGGACGCATTCGGACCAAGGATGGTTCCTCTCTACTCCGAATACCTTCCTTCACTGCCCCAAAATGTCCACTTTCGCTACTACTCCTACTGATGACGTCAACAATGACGTCACAGATGCTTCGGACATGCCTCAACTCGGAATGTACACCTCGAGAGCTACAAAATGACACCTCACACGACGCATTCGGACTAAGGATAGTCCCTCTCTACACCAAACTCACCCCCACGCACCCACAAAATGTCCACTTTCGCTACTACTCGTACCGATGACGTCATCAATGACGTCACAGATGACGCGGACATCCCTCAAATCGGAATGTACACCCCGAGAGCAACAAAATGACACCTCACACGACGCATTCGGACCAAGGATGGTCCCTCTCTACCCCAAACTCACCCCCACGCACCCCCAAAATGTCCACTTTCGCTACTACTCGTACCGATGACGTCATCAATGACGTCACAGATGACGCGAACATCCCTCAAATCGGAATGTACACCCCGAGAGCAACAAAATGACACCTCACACGACGCATTCGGACCAAGGATGGTCCCTCTCTACCCCAAACACCTTCATGTACTGCCCCAAAATGGCCACTTTACTTACTACAACCAACTGCGCATGCGCAGATTGACGCGACTTGCATTCAAAAACACGCCATTCTGACTCTACCCCACACAAGCTTCACTTTGACACCCTCCACGACCCATT
Organism: Hanleya hanleyi; assembly: GCA_036873755.1. Taxonomy (NCBI): domain Eukaryota; kingdom Metazoa; phylum Mollusca; class Polyplacophora; order Lepidopleurida; family Hanleyidae; genus Hanleya; species Hanleya hanleyi. The sequence continues at coordinate 52,651 of JAVTVY010013140.1, read as the reverse complement.
CGAACCAAGGATGGTCCCTCTCTACCCCAAACACACCCCTACATAGCACCCAAAATGCCCCCTTTCGCTACTACTCGTACTGATGACGTCACTGATGATGTCACAGATGACGCGGACATCCCTTAAATCGGAATGTACACCCCGAGAACTACAAGATGACACCTTCCAGGACGCATTCGAACCGTGAATAGCCCATCTCGACCCCAAATACCTTCATGTACTGCCCGAAAATGGCCACTTTCGCTACTACTCGTACCGATGACGTCACCGATGACGTCACAGATGACGGGAACATCCCTCAAATCGGAATGTACACCCCGAGAACTACAAGATGACACCTTCCAGGACGCATTCGAACCGTGAATAGCCCATCTCGACCCCAAATACCTTCCTTCACTGCCCCAAAATGGCCACTTTACTTACTACAACCAACTGCGCATGCGCAGATTGACGCGACTTGCATTCAAAAACACGCCATTCTGACTCTACCCCACACAAGCTTCACTTTGACACCTTCCACGACCCATTCGAACCCATGGCGGTCCATCTCTATCCTGAACATACACCCACACACACACCCAAAATGCCTGTTTTCTATACTACGGCCAGACTGCGCATGCGCAGACTATTGATCACGGACGAACCATTAGCCAAGTGGGATGCTCCTGCATGAGAGCTTCAAAATAAGACCTCATACGACATCATCGGATCATTAGGGGCTCACCTAGACCCCAAAACGTCCACCCCGTATGGGTCTGTAGCCCCATAGCCATGCACTATAGGCCTATGGGCTTACCCAGGCCTCGGTGACTTTTTCCAAAAATGTCACCGCTTAACTCCGGGACCCTTCCCATCATGTTCTACATGACGAGACGAGTAAAACGCGACCCCACAACCTATACCGCAAATGTCGAGAAGAAGGTTTCCCAGGGGGACAAACATTGATCCTATACCCCCAGTATGGACTATATGGGGCTATATCGTACTTTTTCAAAAATTTCACCGTTTCGTGCCGGGACACTTCCTATCATGTTCTAAATGACGAGACTAAGAAAACGAGACCCCACAACCTATACCGCAAATGTCGAGAAGTAGGTTTCCCAGGATGGTCCTATACCCCCCATACCCCATATAGGCATTTTCCCGGATTTTTAGATAAAGTCCGTATTCCGTATTTTTTCAGGAAAAATTTTACATACACCCACCCTGGAACTAGGGGGAGATAACTCTATTGATAGACAAGCCCCGTTAAGTCCGGCGACCTATATACCCCCGATACCCCATATAGGCATTTTCACGTAATTTAGGATAAAGTCCGTGTTCCGTATTTTTTTTTTTCAGGAAAATTTTTACATGCACCCACCCATGCTTGAAATATACTTCACTTTGATACCTCATACAACTCCATCGGCCCATTAGGGGCTCCCCTAGATACCAAAACGTCTATGCCCATACCCTTGGGCCACCGCGCATGCGCAGAATGGTGACAACGCCCGAGCCACTAGTCCAGTCAGATGCCCCTTCACGAATGCTTCACTTTGATACCTCACTCGACCCCATCGGACCATTAGTAGCTCCCCTAGCTCCAAAACGTCTATTTGCATACCCTTGGGCCACCGCGCATGCGCAGAGTGGTGACAACGCACGAGCCCCTAGTCCAGTCAGATGCCCCTTCACGAATGCTTCACTTTGATACCTCACTCGACCCCATTGGACCATTTGTGGCTCCCCTAGCTCCAACACGGCTATTTCCATACCCTTGGGCCACCGCGCATGCGCAGAATGCCGATATGTCAACCCCACACCCAGCCCATTAGATGCCCCTTCACGAATGCTTCACTTTGATACCTCACTCGATCCCATTGGACCATTTGTGGCTCCCCTAGCTCCAACACGGCTATTTCCATACTCTTGGGCCACACGAGTTGTCTCCCTTGCGTCAGTGCGTGCAGATGGCGCTATGGTTAGGATCGACGCCGTGATGTGGAAAGGGCGTCCCCACACCACCCTGGAGCCGCCATTTTGTTTGTTGATTTTCTGCGGAGATACACGGGACAATAAACACTCGACCCTAGGGTGGTACAGATGCTAGACTGATCCTATTAACATGGTACAACACCTATAGATTATGTTTATTACTAGGACGTCAGCGAAATACTAGTACCCATCCTCCGCATGGCAGAACTGTACAACCCAGAACAAGTCTAGACATGTACAAAGGTCACGTGATAGTCATGGGAAACCCCCACTGGGGAATCCCCCTGGGAAACCCAGCCACAGTTCCTTGACCTCTGTGACCTTGAAATGAGGTCGAAATGAGGTCAATATGCGCTGTAAAGGGTTTTATATACTACTCGTATGATTCTCGCTTAATGTGGCGCGTTTTGCTGAACTCAAATACGCATCTATCTCCATCGTTTTAGATTGGCCTGAGCCAGTCCGTTCCATAGTATCAGACTTGATCCCGCCTCTTCCCAGCCTAACCGTCTTGTGCTGATTTCAAGAAGAAAAACTTCACAACAGAAGCGTAATTTTCATCATCAATATTTTTTAGGAAATAATCGAGTTATGCACCTAACTCTTCACACATTCCTGGCTCGATATTGAGCACCAAAACGGTTTGGAAACGGATAAGGCTGATTGGTTACAGCCATGCCCAGTCAGCGGATGGTACTCCGTAACTGAGGAGAGAAGGTTAGTCTTGACACTTGGAGAACGGAGTCAGTTTCCATCATCATAAGTTCAGCATCATTATTAATTAAATTGACAACCTTGTTGAGGTCGAATGAATTGCCTTTTGAGGATTGTTATCTGATGCTAATCACAATGATGAATCTACTTTCCACAATCAAGGTTGAATGGCGCTTTTAATGGTTTTGGAATATAAAATCGTTCACCAATAATCGGAGATAAATTGAATATGACGTGCAGGACGTCATCAATGAAGGGGTCGTTTTATTATTCGAGGCATGTATCTAAAACTCTTAAGCGCACACTCATTAAAATCCAATGTTTCACGTCAAAACTCATCATCTTGGGCCCAGTTTGCTCTCATCTCTGATCCAATGTCCCTCTTCTACATTGGAAATTTGAAATGTAGTTCGTATCGAGTCGTCCAAATTGATTAGCCATGCGGTGAATATTTACTTGGCGAGTTTGAATTTTGAATACGATCAGATGATGGTTTCGTAATTTATCGATGAATCTCCAGTAGAAAGGTTACTTAAACAAGCTGAAAAATTAACATGAAACTGTTACAGTAAAGTTGATGAAGCTGGAGGTGTACAGTGAGATATGAAATTACCCTCAATCTCATGAGAAATTTAACATTTCTGACGATGACCAAGGCCGCCATACTGAATTTATCATTGATACAGAATGCGGCAAGTAAATATCCAATGAAATTAAAGATACCTGGAATTATTGTAGCACTCATTCTGTACTAGTTCTCTCAATTCTCATTCATACTCGTTTGAGACAAATGCGCTACACAATAGGGAACAGAGTATTTCTCAGAAAACTCATATGAAAAGCTGAATTGCAATTACTGACTGTCAATAACTGAAGCAGTTGCTCTTAAGAGATATATAATAAAACAGACAAAGACGAACTATTCATTAAGAAGATATGCTGAAATTATTACCTACGTCCTGCTCACCTATCCTGTTTGGCAGAGTATAGTTGTTCGTTTTGTATTTTAAAACGAATTTCAGTTACATATGATAAAAATATGAAAACAATATTCAGGAATACTCGACACGTTCCAGGCAGATTGAATCAGTATTGAAAAAATACTGCTGGTTAATCAATCATACACCATTTAGCAGCCACGAGTACGTTTTCGACCTGATATGTGAATGTCCCCAGACGACATCATGAAGTTGGAAAGCTATCATCTATCCAGCTAAAATATAAATTTGCTTTCAACTGCTGGGTAGTAAATGTTGCAATTTAGACAGCCCAAATCATTATTAGGAAATATGTAGCGGGTCATTTACACATGACCCCCTTTTCAAGACGGAGTAGAATTGTTCAACTGAAATTTGAATGCAATCCTCAATTACATCATACGGTTGGAAGACTAAACAAAACGTACTAACTAAAAAACACTGCTAAGTAATTTTGGGAAATATATTACGATATTGTATATGGCAATGGCATAAGTGCTGCATAAAGTATAATGAATTTCAGACAGACAGGATCATTATATAAGAAAGATTGACAGTTCAATCACTCATAATCCTGTTTGCAAGAGGCAATATATTTTTCTGTAAAATTTTCATTTGAATACGACTCCAAAATACACCATATGATTGAAATACAACCCCAATCTCAGGTATTATGTTTACATATATTGGTTCATTTATAAGGGAGATATAGCAATACAAATACACCTACCCTCTTTTTAATCGGGAGCATTTTTTTTCAGTTGACATGTGGATATGCTCCTCAAATGGCGACATACATTCGGGATACAGGAACAAATCTTGATAAAGTATAACTCTGCTATTATTAATGATTAATAGATTATACAGGTTAGGAAGATTAGACCAATAACAAAAAAAATAAAAAAATACGGCGACTAAAATACACCTACCCTCATTTTCGGCAAAGTAAAATGAATGTCTGTAGCGGGACATATCGTCCGCTATAGAACTGCTTTGGAACACTACATTCACCCTGATTGATATCCCCCATAGCCATAGGAAGTCATGGTATAGATGGAACTTATCTTGCCGATGGGGTGGACAATTTCACCAAAACCCGATCCTGGCTCCCAGACTGAAATGTCCGTTGCATCTTTTTTTTTGGCAAAAGAACACTTTCCGTGGTTGTACAGCATCACATTGACACGGTGGGAGGGGAAACAACCCTCTGAGAGAGGAAAGTGCATCCTGGGATGGATGTAACTACGATGTTGAGAGGAAAATGTCAGCTACCGGTGACCAAGGTGAGAAATGATCACGTGTATTATGATTATTACGGGCGATAATCTTGCTCGATATTTTGCGTTGAAGGCCCATACCAACATAGATTCGGGATACACTTTCATACAATGTATTTCATAATGCATATGACCAAGAGAACGTGTACAACTCGGGCACTACATTTGCCAGAGCGAATCAAACGTGCGAAATTGGACAGAAAAATGGTGATTTAAAGAAACCGAGATCACCGAGAGCTTTAGTTTTCAGGCATATGAAATATATCGATGGTGTAATCATATGCAGAACGTTGTTCAATAGTGGTCTATGTGATTAAACGCTCATCCATGGGTTTAAATATTTGGCGAATGTAACCCGCTTGCAGGGAGGGTCACACTATGAATGTAGGCGATTGTAACGCCGATGTCAAGAGTAACAGTCACTTTCGAGAACACTGCTTCGTAGCATTTCGGTGAATGTTTTTATGTGAATGGCCAGCCAATGAGACCATAAAAGTGTTGTAAATATATTAAAGAATCATACGTGAGATGACAGGCTGTATGGAATCATATTTTGTGGAATGATCGCTTTCTGAGAGTGAGTTCTGTGAGATGCATTCCAGAAGATTCCAGTTTCTGAGTGTGTATCACTTGCTCTATATTTCTAGTTCCATGTGAGTTACTGGTATCCCACTGTCATGTAGAAAAAAATCTTCTACCATGTATTTTCGAGAGAATAAATCCTGCAAAAAGACCATTTCTTATTCCAGGAACACGCGCTGTCAGGAAGAGAAAATATAGCTGAACACTGAATAGGGTGAAACAGCGGAGAAGAAACACTGGAGAACCTGATAGGATGATAATAGCATCATGCAAATTTTGCAATAATATTTGTCCAATTGAATAACTCAAAAAACATATTAAACACCGACACCTTCTGATTTGTACATGCTATATTCTAGATCTGAATACTAATTAGTTCACCGCTAAGTCATTTGGTTTCGACGCGGTAGCCTAGATATGATAGCCGCCGCCTTGCTACGGTAGGAGCCAGTTTCAATGGAAGTCTGTAATCAATTCACGGCTTACCAAGACATAAAACTGCGATGCCAATACTTTATGTCCCTTTCGCTTCGAATACCACCTTCTTTCGCGCTATATATCGCCCATAATATTAGTTAGACACCATTTCTAATCATCACATATGCTCAGTGTTTGAGACGTTTTCTTAAACTCGCTCGCTGGGGGGATTTTGTTGGAGTGAAAAAGAGTCGTCCTATCCATATTGCAGTAGACTGTGTTCGTGGATATCTGGTGGAGGTTCGAATTTCGGAAGAGGGTGAGGTACGAGTCTGTGCTTTTCCGAGAGGGCGAGCCCATATTTGTTCAAAACGACTACCGGGCCTATGTGATCGTGAGTAGAAGTGGTGTCTAACTAATATTATGGGCGATATTTAGCGCGAAGGAAGGTGGCATTTGAAGCGGAAGGGGATCAAGAATTATCGCAGTTTTATGTCTTGGTAAGCCGCGAATTGATTGCAGGCTTCGATTGAAACCGGGTCCTACCGTTGGAAGGGGATTTATCACCCATACAAGATACAGCGTGTTTGGATCAGGTGTCAAGTGCTGGTTAATGGTGAAATATATGTACATGCGTGTGTGTGCGTGTGTTACTGTCCTTGTGCTCTAACATACAGTGCTGTTTAATGGTGAAATATATGTACATGGGTGTGTGTGCGTGTGTTACTGTCCTTGTGCTCTAACATACACCGACTACCTACAACCGTCGATCATGTTTTGTGTGATTATTAGAGGAGTGTGCGGGTTACACACCGACGACCGACAACCATCCACGATGTCCGTGCTTCATGTGCAGTATATGCATGTTATTTTGTTTCAATATTTCTCTGTCTTGTTAACTCTGGGATACACCGACAACCGACAACCAACGATAGCTTCTGTTTAATATGGTATCGCATCGTTCCACGATGTCCGTGCTTCATGTGCAGTATATGCATGTTATTTTCATTCAATATTTCTCTGTCTTGTTAACTCTGGGATACACCGACAACCGACGACCAACGATAGCTTCTGTTTAATATGGTAGGACATCGTTCGTCTGAAAATACACCGAAGTAGTATGTAAAGCGTAAAAAACCTCATCTTTTGCCGGGATATAACTCTTGTCTGAGGCCACATGTTATAGTATAGGAAGCGGCCATTCACGGCCTTTGATCTCTGAGGTCCTCAAATGCAGTATAGTTCCGGCACTTCTACCGATGTATTCCTCCGCGGTGATGCGGTCTGGCGGTGATGCGGTCTGCCTCCGCGGACAGAAAGTAGTTCCACGGGGAAAACGCATGGAATGCATGTATGGACCCTGGGGGAAAATGCCTGTATGAGGTATGGGGGTGGTCATTTTTTTGTGGATTTTATTATAGGTTGTTTGGTCTTGTTTTTGACGTCTCGCCACGAAAAACATGATGGGAAGGGTCCCGGAGCTAAGCGGTGAAATTTTTTGAAAAGTTCACGGAGGTCTGTATATAGGTCCATACAGGCCCATACTGGCTCAGTGGATAGGTCTATACTGGGTGGACGTTTTGTGGTCTAGGCGAGCCCCTAGTGGTCCTATGGTGTCGCATGAGGTCTTATTTTGAAGCTCTCGTGGAGGAGCATCCGACTGGGCTAATGTATCGGCCGTCTTCAATATTCTGCGCATGCGCAGTCTGGCCGTAGTATAGAATAGTATATTTTGGGGTTCGTGAGAGTGTGTTTGGGGTAGAGATGGACCACTATTGGTCCAAATAGGTGGTGGGAGATATCAAAGTGAAGCTTTTGTGGGGTAGAGTCAGAATGGCGTGTTGTTTTTGAAGAGCCGCGTCAATCTGCGCGTGCGTAGTTGAGTGTATTAAGTAAAGTGGTCATTTTGGGGCTGCGTTGGGGTGTGTTTGGAGTAGAGATGGACCACTATTGGTCCGAATGTTTCGTGGGAGGTGTCATTTTGTAGCTCTCGGGGTGTAGACCCCGATTTGAAGGGATGTCCACATCATCTGTGCTGTCATCGGTGACGTCATCAGTACGAGTGCTGTATTATACCATATCTATCCTGTATTGTACAATATATGTTCTGTATTATACAATATTTTCCTTTATTATATCATATCTGTGTTGTATTATACCACATCTGTGATGTATTATACAATATCTGTCCTGTATTGTACCATATATGTCCTGTATTATATCATATCTGTCCTATATTATACAATATTTCGGCCGTTTTCAACATTCTGGGCATGCACAGTCTGGTCGTAGTATAGTAAGCAGACATTTTGGGAGTGCATGGGGATGTGTTTGGGGTAGAGATGGACCACTATTGGCTCGAATGAGTCGTGGGAGGTGTCAAAGTGAAGCTTTTGTTGGGTAGAGTCAGAATGGCGTATTTTTTTATGGCAAGTCGCGTCAATCTGCGCATGCGCAGTTGGGTGTAGTAAGTAAAGTGGACATTTTGGAGGTGCGTGCGGGTGTGTTTGGAGTAGAGATACACCACTATTGCTCCGAATGTGTCATGGGAGGTGTCATTTTGAAGCTCTCGGGGTGTAGACCCCGATTTGAAGGGATGTCCACAGCATCTGTGACGTCATCGGTGACGTCATCAGTGCGAGTAGTAGCGAAAGTTGGCATTTTGGGGAAGTAAAGGAAGGTATTTGGTGTAGAGATGGACCATCTTTGGTCCGAAAGCGTCGTGTGAGGTGTCAAGGTGAAGCTCTCGAGGTGTAGACCACGACTTGAGGCATGTCTATGTCATCAGTAGGTCTAGTAGCGACGCCAGTCTACGGCGCCAGTCCTAAGTGCTGGTCTGCGCAATGCAGGGCGTCGGTTCGAATTCTACTCCTGACGCATGAGTTTTTTGTATATACACCTTTTGTATTATACAATATTTGTCCTGTGTTACACAATAGATGTTCTGTATTATATTATATCTGTGCTGTATTATATCATATCTGTCATGTATTATACAATATCTGCCCTGTACTGTACCATATATGTCCTTTACTATACCATATCTGTCCTATATTATACAATATTTATCCTCTATTATACCATATCTGTCATGCATTATACCATATCTTGACCGGAAACGGAAGTTGTTACAAGACAGGTGGCGCCCCCTGTCGGAAGTAGTAGGTTAATATCGGGGTGCGACCTGTCTTGTAACAACTTTCGGTTGCAACCAGTCAGTTGCTGCGACACCAACGCACACGACAGACTGTTCCGCAGTCACGTTTGCAGGTAGAGGAGCCCGTAGGCACCAGTATCGAGGCAGCGGAAACTCCCACCCATCGCACGAGGGCCGATGATGATGTCGCCCTAATTCGGCAGTCAAATTCCGACCGTGGGCCAGTTCTTGTACGACGTGGAGAGCCAAGTACACTTCGCGGACGAACCCATAAATGTTCCTAGCGATCTGTTATACGAAGACCATCCAGTGAGTGACATATATCGGCGCCATTGGCCCATGATCCGGCCCTGTTTCCACCGCCATCGTCCTATTCAAGATATCTACAATATCCGACTGACCGACCTTGCCCGTCTACGCAGCTACGTGGAGCCATCTTCAACGATCAAACTACGGCTTTCGAGTTGAATCTGGCGTTTGGTTATGTGCTGCAGCATAAGCAGACAGACCAAGTCCGATACTTTTACCCGAGCAATAAAATTCGTGTATTTGACCAACCGTTTACCATCATTAACCAGACGTCGATAGAGACGATGATGGAGAAACTGGACACCGTAGATCCCTTGCAATGGCCCCAACAACAACGCCCCAACATCAAGTGGACAGTGGAGAGGGTGACATATGTTGGGTTTTTCGTTACCAAGCTGATCGACCACCCCTTCAGTTGAACGCGTCACCCGTGCACTGATGAATACCATAACAAGCCGTACATGCTCTATATGTCTACATGCTGATCGTTGACTTGAGCTCAGTAAACACTTGTACCTAATGTGACGGTGCGTTAAATAATAGAACATGGTGTTTCATATTTCAATTTGTTTGCTGTGAACATACTAAACATACCCAGGACTGCTCCTCAGCCTGGGTATGATGTAACATTGGGGATAATAAACTGTATGAACATTGCTGAACTTGTTGTTATTCACGACCACCGCTATCCGATTGTATAATAAAGAACATATATTGTATAATACAGGACATATATGGTACAATACAGGACAGATATGGTATAATACAGCACAGATTTGGTATAATACAGGACAGATATTTTATAATACAGCACAGATTTGGTATAATACAAAACACATAGTGTATAATACAGGACAAATATGGTAGATTTGGTATAATAGAGGACAGATATTGTATAAAACAGGACAAATATTGTATAATGCATCACATATATGGGATAATTCAGGACAGATATGGTATAGTACAACCCAGATATGGTATAATAGAGGGCACATATTGTATAATACAGAACATATATGGTATAATAGAGGGCAAATATGGTACAATACAGGACAGATTTGGTATAATACAGGACAAATTTTGCATAACACAGGACAGGTATGGTATAATACAGCATAGATATGGTATAATTCAGGACAGATAAGGTATAATACAGCACAGATTTGGCATTATGCAGGACAGATATGGTCTAACTCAGCATAGATATGGTATAATGCATGACAGATATGGTATAATAGGAGATAAATATTGTATAATATAGGACAGATATGATATAATACAGGACATATATGGTACAATACAGGACAAATATTGTATAATACATCACAGATGTAGTATAATACAACACAGATATGATATAATAAAGGAAAATATTGTATAATACAGAACATATATTGTACAATACAGGATAGATATGGTATAATACAGCACTCGTACTGATGACGTCACCGATGACAGCACAGATGCTGTGGACATCCCTTCAAATCGGGGTCTACACCCCGAGAGCTACAAAATGACACCTCCCACGAAACATTCGGACCAATAGTGGTCCATCTCTACTCCAAACACACCCCAACGCAGCCCCAAAATGACCACTTTACTTAATACACTCAACTACGCACGCGCAGATTGACGCGACTCTTCAAAAACAACACGCCATTCTGACTCTACCCCACAAAAGCTTCACTTTGATATCTCCCACCACCTATTTGGACCAATAGTGGTCCATCTCTACCCCAAACACACTCTCACGAACCCCAAAATATACTATTCTATACTACGGCCAGACTGCGCATGCGCAGAATATTGAAGACGGCCGATACATTAGTCCAGTCGGATGCTCCTCCACGAGAGCTTCAAAATATGACCTAATACGACACCATAGGACCACTAGGGGCTCACCAAGACCAAAAAACGTCCACCCAGTATGGACCTATCCACTGAGCCAGTAGGCTTATGGGGCTATATACAGACCTACCCGGTACCTGGACTTTTCGAAAAATTTCACCGCTTAGCTCCGGGACCCTTAACATCGTGTTTTTCGTGGCGAGAGGCAGACCGCATCACTGCCAGACCGCATCACCGCGGAGGAATACGTCGCCAGAAGTGCCGAAACTATAGTGCACTAGACGACCTCAGAGGTCAAAGGCCGTGAATGGCCGCTTCCTATACTATAACATGCGGCCTCAGACAAGAGTTATCTCCCCCCGGAAAAAGACGAGGCTTTTTACGCTTTACATACTACTTCGGTGTATTTTCACACGAAAGATGTGATACCATATTAAACAGAAGCTATCGTTGGTCGTCGGTTGTCGGTGTATCCCAGAGTTAACAAGACAGAGAAATATTGAATCAAAATAACATGCATATACTGCACATGAGGTACGGACATCGTGGAACGATGTGCTACCATATTAAACAGAAGCTATCGTTGGTCGTCGGTTATCGGTGTATCCCAGAGTTAACAAGACAGAGAAATATTGAAACAAAATAACATGCATATACTGCACATGAAGCACGGACATCGTGGATGGTTGTCGGTCGTCGGTGTGTAACCCGCACACTCCTCTAATAATCACACACATTTACTAAAACATGATCGACGGTTGTAGGTAGTCGGTGTATGTTAGAGCACAAGGACAGTAACACACGCACACACACGCATGTACATATATTTCACCATTAAACAGCACTGTATGTTAGAGCACAAGGACAGTAACACACGCACACACACGCATGTACATATATTTCACCATTAAACAGCACTTGACACCTGATCCAAACACGCTGTATCTTGTATGGGTGATAAATAATGTCTTCGCATATATACGTATAGACATACACACACACGAAAGCACATACATGTATGTGTACATAATAAATATATAAATATATACACACACACATACACTTATACATTACGGTTGAAAGGTATATATACACGTATATATGCATAGATCTAATTCATGGTATCATACATGACGGACTTACCAAGCTATCGCGTCCAACTCAAATAACATAGCGGTGAACTTAGACATTCAGTTCTAGCTATATTCCAGTGTGCTAGCTATATTCCAGTGTCCTAGAAATCAAGCTGCCCAAAGTAATGTGACCCGTGTGACGGCCAGGTGTAAGAAAACGACTCGTAGTGCAGCATCTTATTCAGAATATACCAGTCTGTTGTAAGGCCCGACGCCGACGAAGACGAAGCATAGGTCAAAGTGACTCTGTACAGCGACGGACAGTAGTGGGGAAAATGGTCCCTGAAACGTTGAGGAATCAGGATGGAGGATGGGTCTTGGGGATCAGTTAGTGATGAGGGAGTAGATAGCTGCCATTCGCCATATTTTCAGCATATTTCTTGTACACGCACTCTAGTTGTGTTTTTCTTGACTGAAGTCCAGTTGTTCCACAATTAAACATTCTTTAAAATTTCCCATATAATGCTTGAAGAGAGTTATAAACTCTAGAACTTTATTCTAGTCTCTCTTTCATTTTTAGCTCATCTGGGCCGAAGACCCGATGGGCTAATGCCATGGCCTGATTGTCCGTCGTCCGTCGTTAGTCGTGCGTCGTCCGTAAACATCTTCTTCTCCGAAACCACTTGACCGATTAAGCTGAAACTTGGCATGCATGTTCCCCCCAATGAGTACACCAGAATTTGTTCATGCGGTGTCGATATGATTTTAAATATGGTTGCCATGGCAGCCATCTTGAATTTGCCAGTGAAATCTTGTCATTATTTATCGGTAACTACTTCATGGATGTTTCTCAAATTTGGTACACCGGTTCCCCTTTGAATATAGTTGTACAACATGTGTACTTTAGTTCAATTTGAATATTCAATATGGCCACCAGGCGGCCATCTTGGATTTCCCCATGAAACATTGTTATCGTGATTTCTCAGGAAGTACTACATGGATCTTTCTCAAATTTGGTACGCATGTTCCCCTTGGGTTCTAGTTGTACAAGATACCTTTTTCGGTCCTATTCAACAATCCAATATGGCCACTAGGTGGCCATCTTGGATATCCCCTTGAAAATTTGATATCACGATTTCTCAGGAACCACTGCATGGATCTTTCTCAAATTTGGTACACAGGTTCCCCTTGGGGTCTAGTTGCGCGAATCAAAAATCTGATTCAAAAATCCAATATGGCCACCAGGCGGCCATCTTGGATTTCCTCATGAAACATTGTTATCGTGATTTCTCAGGAAGTACTGCATGGATCTTTCTCAAATTTGGTACACAGGTTCTCCTTGGGGTCTAGTTGTGCAAGATACCTTCTCTGATTCGAAAATCCAATACGGCCATCAGGCGACCATCTTGGATTTCCCTATGAAACTTTGTTATCATGATTTCTCAGGAAGTACTGCATGGATCTTCCTCAAATTTGGTACACAGGTTCCCCTGGGCTCTAGTTGTGCAAGATACCTTTTGTGATTTGATTCGAGAGTCCAATATGGCCACCAGGTGGCCATGTTGGATTTTCCCATGAAACTTTGTTATCGCGATTTCTCAGGAACTACTAATTGATATTTCTCAAATTTGATACACAGGTTCCCCTCGGGGTCTAGTTGTGCAAGATGCCTTTTGTGGTCCGATTCGAAAATCCAATATGGCCACCAGGCGGCCATCTTGAATTTCCCCATGAAATTTTGTCATCGTGAATTCTCAGGAAATTACTGCATGGATCTTTGTCAAATTGGGTACGCAGGTTCCCCTTGCGGTCCAGTTTTGCAAGATACCTTTTTTGGTCCATTTCGAAAATCCAATATGGCCGCATCTTGAATTTCCCATGAAACTTTGTTATCATGAAATCTCAGGAAATTACTGCATGGATCATTTAGTGTTCGGGGGGGGGGGGGCAACAAAAGTTAAAAACTCATTTGTTACAGCCAGATGAGCTACAGTGCCGTGGCACTATCTTTCGTAACTTTCTACAGGCTTACGAAAGATAATCGTGCCCAAGAAAAGCTTGGGACCCAAAACCCCTCAACACATGACAATACCCTCGGATGATGCCAGTACATCTCTAGGCCTACCCGAAACCCCAGAAAATACCGTAGAAAGCGTGCCAGTAATCAAACCGTATGCCCCACAAAAGACACTGGGCAGAAAAACAACCAAAAACACTTTGTTTTGTCAGCATGGGAACTGGAACGAATATTATAAACAAAATTTGACAGTTTTGTCCGACGTGTGTGAGAGGTTGTCTATGGCTGGCATGCTTCATGACTTCCCGTCTTTTTAATGAAAATGATGCCCAATGTAAAGGTAAGTGCGCGGTAATTATGTTTGTAAATCACCATAGAAAAGTATGCGTTGTCGGCATAGCGGTGAGGGAATTGAGACGCTATGAATCTTTAAGTACGTCACAGTGTCAGTGTTGGGGAAAGCCGACTAGACCCTTCCTCTTACAGAGGGCGTAACGCTCCTCTCTACATGGGCGTCCTGGGTCAGATCGAGTTTCTGTCAGAAATTAGTGTGATACCTCTCACAAGATGATCTGCCATTAATCTGCAGGGATATCTGCATCACCTGCTGGGTTATAACAGCTGATTTCATTCATTTCTTGCGCTAATTTCAACTCCGAACACATGTACTGTACGTTTCTGATGGCCATCGGGAAATTGTACACACTCTAACGGGATCACGAAAACAGTAGGAGACGTGAAATGTACATTAAAGCAACCCCTGAGGTGTGTATTATTCAATAGAATATATTTGCAGGAACATCGGGAAACGACAACTCTCAAAACTTCAAAAGACCTCCAGCTGGCATGTTCCATTACCTGCTTCGTTCGTCTCAACCTCTCCGCGACGTGGTTACATTGTATCCCAGAATGCACTTTCCTCTCTCAGAGGGCTGTTCCCCTCCCACCGTGATTGAGAGGAGGAGCACGGTGGGAGGGCAAACAACCCTCTGAGAGAGGAAAGTGCATTCTGGGATGGATGTAACTACGATGTTGCGAGGAAAATGTCATCTACCGGTGACCAAGGTGAGAAATGATCGCGTGTATTATGATTATTACGGGCGATAATCTTGCCCGATATATTGCATTGAAGGCCCATACCAACCTAGAATCGGGGTACACTTTCATACAATGTATTTCATAATGCATATGACCAACAGAACGGGTACAACTCGGGCACTGCATTTGCCAGAGCGAATCAAACGTGCCAAATTGGACAAATAAATAGTGATTTAAAGAAACTGAGATCACCGAGAGCGATAGTTTTCAGGCATATGAAATATAGTCATGGTGTAATCATATGCAGAACGTTGTTCAATAGAGGAATATGTGATTAAACGCTCATTCATGGGTTTAAATATTTGGCGAATGTAACCCGTTTGCAGGCAGGGTCACACTATGAATGTTGGCGATTGTAACGCCGATGTCAAGAGTAACAGTCACTTTCGAGAACACTGCTTCGTCGCCTTTCGGTGAATGTTTTTATGTGAATGACCAACCAATGAGACCATAAACGTGATGTAAATATATTAAAGAATCATACGTGAGATGACAGGCTGTATGGGACCATATTTTGTGGAATGGTCGCTTTCTGAGAGTGAGTTCTGTGGGATGCATTCCAGAAGATTCCAGTTTCTGAGTGTGTATCACTTGCTCTATATTTCTAGTTCCATGTAAGTTACTGGTATCCCACTGTGATGTAGAAAATATCTTCTATCATGTATTTTCGAGAGAATAAGGCCTGCAAAATGACCATTTCTTATTCCAGGAACACGCGCTGTCAGAAAAAGAAAATATGGCTTGTCATTGAATAGGGTGAAACAGCGGAGAAGAAATACTGGACAACTTGGTAGGATGATAATAGCATCATGCAAATTTTGCAATAATATTTGTCGAATTGAATAACTAAGAAAACACATATTAAACACCGACACCTTCTGATTTATACATGCTATATTGTAGATATGAATATTAAGTTCACCGCTATGTTATTTGGTTTGATTTGGTTTGGTTTGGTATCATTTATTCACCATCCAAAATACAACATATATAAAGAAAAAAGCAGAAGTTACAATATATCACAAAGTATGAGTTTCGCAAATATTAGGGTGGCGGGAGAAAGCCCCAAAGGGTTTGTTATATCCCAAAGTCAAGAATAAACAGAAAAGATGCGTTGATTCAATCTCTGAGATGTTAGTGTGAGGCAACGAATTACAAAGTGTTATAAACAAAGCATAGTGGTAGAAAGTGAATAAAGGGTTATAGTCCAGTCAAATTGAGGTTTGACCCACCACAAATTGCAACAGAATTGTTTTTGCTGCAGTGCATTTCCGAAAGGTCTCTAGAATAACATACTAAAAGTCTACAAACAGATATGCATGGGAAATATATTAAATTTCAAGTTGAATTTTGAGGTATTTTTCGCGAAATTTCAGTGTTTACCTGTCTCTTGGTCCTATAAGAAAACCTTGTACTTGGTACTAAGCGTGAAAGAAATGGATCATTACTTACGCTCATTCCATTCGCTATCATATCAAGTTTATACTCAGCCTAAAATAATACCCTTGCACGAAAATATTAATGGAGAAATTCAAAATGGCGGATGTATGGGGTCATTCTAAATCTGAACTTTTTACCATTTTAATGACAGTCGAGGTAATCTATCTGTTTTTTTAGCTGGACCCAAAACAAATTGCAACAGAATTTTTTTCACTGGTATGTATTTCTAATAGGTTCCCAGAACAACATACTGAAAGTCTACCAAAATCTTTGGTGGAGATACGACGTTTTTTGAAAACAAAGATACGCCATTTTATAATACATAATAGGCCATTATGCCTCATATAAGCAAGGTAGAATATTGTTTTTTCCTTGAATAAGGACAGTTTATCATCCAGAAATCCAATTAATACATGACCCAGGGTACAGTATGCCATGGTGGTGAAAACATGTGTCTTCCCGTTGGATGTGCTCATAAGCGTAGATAGCAAACTGATAGTTCAGCATCAGGCTATATGAATTATACATGGTAAAATTCAGTCAGTTAACATTTTCCCATTAGCATAATCATCTGAAAGAGGAATTCTTTCTCAAAATAAATGAAATGACAAGCTGTGATGTATTTTCCTTCAACCGATAAATGTCGCAGACAATATTTCCACAAACACACTCATGGAGATATCTCTCTATTATCACAACAGTGCCTTGTTGAAAAATACAGCTCTGCAAACCATTAATGATCTATCGCAATTGTGTGTCAGATATGCTTTGACGAAAGAAGAATAATTATGCAGAGCCTACCAGCTAATTATCAAACAAATAATAATCTAGATTATAGGCAAACTTGATGTTCTACCATGACGTCCTACCATGCCATTTACCATGTTACATTTTACATGTTCAACAATATAAGCCATGCTCCTATAGATGCATCTTCTTCAGCTGCAATCTTTCTTGCAGTTGCACCTGATAACCTCAAAGAGTGCCAGTGGAACTGGTGGCAGTTCAGTTTTCACAGAGAGAAGCCGCCCACCCTCATTCTTGTGGCTGCAATGGATGGTCTTCCCCTTTCCACTCTAAACACGCGAACCTTGATACTTAGCTGATGCTGATGTTGGTGGAAGGTTTTGAATGCCAGTATGTCGGTAACTCTTCCCACTTCCCTTATATGTGTTGTAATTGTACCTGCACATATATGGGTCGTTTTTGTCACAGAAACGCTTGTATCTCATGCAGCCAATTGCTTCGTCAGGGTTACCATTGTATAAACACACAAGCACTTGCAATAGATAACCTCAATCGGGACTCCCAATGGCCTGGTTGAACACTTCAGCTTGTTGGCGAAATAGCTCATTGAGCGTTGTTTTCTTTACGGCCGCACATTTGCCAATGCCATATGGTCAGTATACTGTGTCACAGCCCTGAATGGCATGCACAAACAGCATATTTGTGCAGACTTACATTCCCAGCACAGGCTTTGTCTTCTTAGCATTCCAAACTATCCGTTTCTTTGCATTCTCTCTTGGCTGAAAGTAGATGCCATTGTCATCCATGTCTGCATGAAAACAGAGCAGAACTAACAGGTCAGTATCATAACCAACCAAAGTTTTGATGCTTTCAGTCGAATAAATGGCAGCTTTTACATCCGCATATGAAACATCCCGCCCTTTCCAACTGGTCGCTCATAAGAGTAATGAACTGCTACTTGTTGACGTTGTTTGCTAAAACAGGGCTACACCCTCAAGCGCATCCACTCAAAGTTTCTCAAATTTGGCAATACATTTCGCATGCTGATAGCAAAATACGAGCGTAGCGTGCAAGATCTATGGCGTTACGTTTCGTAACGTGTGTCTAATTCCGCATAACCCGGGGCCAGGGGCCGTATGAACCCATGTATTTCAAGATACTCATGATACTCATATGAACAGTCACAATCAAAGCGTGACCGAGATACATCATTCTTTGGATGACGACTTTACAACGAATATTATGGATTAAGAATACTGATCAGCGATACGGATTTGATATTTTTGGAACATCATGATGTCTTGCCGGCATCATTGAAAACTGTTGACCGCTTCTCTCTTGCAGGAAACAAGTCTATGTTTATGTATACTATGATTGTCTTTTTGAATTTGGTACTAATACTGTTCTATGGAATATGGAATAGGTCTTTGGATTATGGACGCGGATATTCTCTAATGGACGACGGCTGAATTATGAATGACGGACCAGACGCTTGTAATTCGTATTTCTTTGACTGAATGAGCGAGGCCGGAGAGTTTGGAATGTCAAGAAGACAAAGTTTGTGCTGGGAATGCAAGTCTGTACAAATATGTTGCATGTGCATGCCATTCTGGACTGTGACACAGTATTCCGACCATAGGCATTGACAAAGGTGCTGCCTTGAAGAAGACAACTGTCACTGAGCTTTTTCGCCAACAAGCTGAAGTGTTCATCCAGGTCATAGGAGTCCCGACGAAGGCCATTTATTGCAGCAGCATAGAGAAACGCTTATATGTTTATACAGTAGTAAACCAGACGAAGGAATTGACTTGAGGGGAAGACCATCCATTGCAGCCACAAAAATGGGAGTGGACAATTCAATCGGTTTCTCCCTGCGAAAACTGATCTGCCACCAGCTTCAGGGGTTACTTGAGGTTATCAGGTGGAAATGCAAGAAGGGTTGTAGCTGAAGCAGATGCGCCTGTAAGGATCATGGCCTGGATTGTTCAAGTGTGTGTGGAGAATGCAAACGACTGAGCTATGCAAACTCATCAAACCCAGACCTTTGAAAATGACATTGGCTAAGACTGGTATTGGGATTGATAGTGCTGTGAAATATTCCTCAACTTATGGCAGTGTTCATGAGGAATAACAATAAAAGACATCAACTATATCTATGAGAAGTCACTTCCCCTAATAATATTACTATGAACCAGAATGTAAAATGAAACTTGATAAGTTATGCCGTCAACTTTGCCTATAATTCAAAGTATTATTTGTTTGATAATTAAATGATATATTAGGATCTGCATAATTATTCTTCTTTCATCAACAACATTTGTCTCACAAACAATTGTGATGGATCATAAATGTTTGGCAGATTTTCGTTAACATATCTGAACTATTGCTAAACGCGACGTTGAATCTAATTTCTCTCCCTCTCTAATGATTGTCAAGGCTGCATTTTTGTTCAACAAGGAACAAACACTATTGAATGTCAGATCCGACACTTGCTACGCGCTGGTGATAATAGAGTTATATCTTTATAAGTTAATGGAACTATTGTCTGTGATTGTCATAGGTTGAAAGAAAATATATCACAGCTTGTCAGTTCCCTTTCGGATAACAATGCTAATGGAAATAATGCCAACTGGCAGGATATTACCATGTATGATTATATACCCTGGTGCTGAACTATCGTTTTGCTATCTACTTTTATGGGCAAATCTATTGGGAATTCAAATGTTTTCACCACCATAGCATAATGTATCCTAGATCATCATGTATTGATTGGAATTCTGGATGATAAACTGTCCTTACTCAGAGACAACCCAATATTTTCTACCTTCTTATATGAAGCATGATGGTGTATCTTTGTTTTAGAAAAAGTTCTATCTCCACCAAATAGATTTTGATAGACATTTAGTTTGTTGTTCCGTTGACCTATTAGAAATGCATACCAGTGAAAAAAAATCTGTTGCAATTTGTTTTGGTTCCAGCTAAAAAAACAGATAGATTGCCTGGACTGTCATGAAAATGGTAAAAAGTTCAGATTTTGAATGACCCCATACATCCGCCATTTTGAATTTCTCCATAAATATTTTCGTGCAAGGGTATTATTTTAGGCTGAGTATAACCTTGATATGATAACGAATGGAATGAGTGTAAGTAATCACCCATTTCTTTCACGCTTACTATCAAGTATAAGGTTTTCTTATAGGAGCAAGAGGCAGATAAACACTGAAATTTGGCGAAAAAGACGTCAAATTTCAACTTCAAAATTAAGATATTTCCCATGCATATGGGATTGTAGACTTTTAGTATGTTATTTTGGGGACCTTTCTGAAATGCATAGCAGTGAAATAAATTCTGTTGCAATTTGTGGTGGGTTGACCCCAAAAATGCGCTAGATTTACTGGACTAGTCCAGTCAAATTGAGGTTTGACCCACCACAAATTGCAACAGAATTGTTTTTGCTGCAGTGCATTTCCGAAAGGTCTCTAGAATAACATACTAAAAGTCTACAAACAGATATGCATGGGAAATATATTAAATTTCAAGTTGAATTTTGAGGTATTTTTCGCGAAATTTCAGTGTTTACCTGTCTCTTGGTCCTATAAGAAAACCTTGTACTTGGTACTAAGCGTGAAAGAAATGGATCATTACTTACGCTCATTCCATTCGCTATCATATCAAGTTTATACTCAGCCTAAAATAATACCCTTGCACGAAAATATTAATGGAGAAATTCAAAATGGCGGATGTATGGGGTCATTCTAAATCTGAACTTTTTACCATTTTAATGACAGTCGAGGTAATCTATCTGTTTTTTTAGCTGGACCCAAAACAAATTGCAACAGAATTTTTTTCACTGGTATGTATTTCTAATAGGTTCCCAGAACAACATACTGAAAGTCTACCAAAATCTTTGGTGGAGATACGACGTTTTTTGAAAACAAAGATACGCCATTTTATAATACATAATAGGCCATTATGCCTCATATAAGCAAGGTAGAATATTGTTTTTTCCTTGAATAAGGACAGTTTATCATCCAGAAATCCAATTAATACATGACCCAGGGTACAGTATGCCATGGTGGTGAAAACATGTGTCTTCCCGTTGGATGTGCTCATAAGCGTAGATAGCAAACTGATAGTTCAGCATCAGGCTATATGAATTATACATGGTAAAATTCAGTCAGTTAACATTTTCCCATTAGCATAATCATCTGAAAGAGGAATTCTTTCTCAAAATAAATGAAATGACAAGCTGTGATGTATTTTCCTTCAACCGATAAATGTCGCAGACAATATTTCCACAAACACACTCATGGAGATATCTCTCTATTATCACAACAGTGCCTTGTTGAAAAATACAGCTCTGCAAACCATTAATGATCTATCGCAATTGTGTGTCAGATATGCTTTGACGAAAGAAGAATAATTATGCAGAGCCTACCAGCTAATTATCAAACAAATAATAATCTAGATTATAGGCAAACTTGATGTTCTACCATGACGTCCTACCATGCCAATTACCATGTTACATTTTACATGTTCAAAAATATAAGCCATGCTCCTATAGATGCATCTTCTTCAGCTGCAATCTTTCTTGCAGTTGCACCTGATAACCTCAAAGAGTGCCAGTGGAACTGGTGGCAGTTCAGTTTTCACAGAGAGAAGCCGCCCACCCTCATTCTTGTGGCTGCAATGGATGGTCTTCCCCTTTCCACTCTAAACACGCGAACCTTGATACTTAGCTGATGCTGATGTTGGTGGAAGGTTTTGAATGCCAGTATGTCGGTAACTCTTCCCACTTCCCTTATATGTGTTGTAATTGTACCTGCACATATATGGGTCGTTTTTGTCACAGAAACGCTTGTATCTCATGCAGCCAATTGCTTCGTCAGGGTTACCATTGTATAAACACACAAGCACTTGCAATAGATAACCTCAATCGGGACTCCCAATGGCCTGGTTGAACACTTCAGCTTGTTGGCGAAATAGCTCATTGAGCGTTGTTTTCTTTACGGCCGCACATTTGCCAATGCCATATGGTCAGTATACTGTGTCACAGCCCTGAATGGCATAC
>JAVTVY010013140.1:0-29847 GCA_036873755.1 Hanleya hanleyi | reverse complement strand
TGATGATCTACTTGTTCAAAATTACAGATCTACCACACCTCTTGGATGATACGAAAGTTATTCGTACCTATATATTTTGTAAGCCCAGGCAATATCTGTTTGCGAGGTATGTATGAAAACCTGTAATTTATCAGACTTTTCGAGTCTGTTCTCCGCCGGATGAAGGCCGAACAGAATCCGGTAAAACACCGGATATCGCTCCGCGATAATGGAGACACACGATTCGCAAGCCATCTTATGGATGGCAAAGTGTACGCAAATGATAAATCCAGTTCGGTATGTATATCGTGACGCCATCGATGAATGTCACCTGCGCAGCTGTACGTTCTAAAAATAGAACAACCAATGAGCTTGGGAGAAAGATCACCGTGTACCTGTCATCTCCGCGGCGAAGGACGATGGGTACCAGTCCGGTATATCAGCATCGTCTCTCAGGGTGCTTTGAGCTGCGCTCCATTTACCTCTGTATGAGGGTTGCCATCTTCCGCGGGATTCTTGCAGGTGCACAGAACTCTTCTATTTAAGAGTTGTCTAGAACAAAATAATTTCTATTCAAAGACCAAATAGCCATTGAATACATTTAAAAGCTCCAATTTCAAGAAGTTGAGAGGGGTTGCCAGCTTCCGATTGTTTTTGCATGCTGGGTGTAAACGTTTCCTTGAAAAGCTGGATGCTTTATCGTTTAGTTGCCTTATCTCTTCATCAATCGACGGCATCAACGCATTGACAGTGGAGCACAGATCTCCAGCTACACCGCTTCCCGACGTATAAAATCATGACGACAGCAAGAGGATTAGAATTCCAAGCTCGAAGATGGAAGCCAGCGCTATCTATCCACACAGACTGAATCCATCGAAACCGAAGACTCAAATATCTGGTGAATTTTTTACCTGTCAATGTTGCCTACAAAAAGCGCAGTGTTCGACGTCATTCAACACCCTCCTAGATGCCAATTTATGATTATGATTGAATATCGCATAATTCAATCTTTTCTATTATTCATACGCTTTTTCCATCCCCAGATTTGACACGCTTTGGATGAGGAGCCGATATATAGTGAAAGATCCGTTCTAGCATAATGACATCATCCGAAAATAATGTGCCCCTGCCGGTTATTATGTAAAATGTCCCCGGAATGGTCAGGGGTTCCTGGGTCCCCTATTGCGAAGTGCCGTCATCTAGAAAAAAACTCTTGAGCCCTCTTACCTCTTGTTTATCATAGTTAGAAGGATTGGGTATAGACGTGACTTACCCAAATGAAATTTGACCCAAATTATTTGTGTCCGTCACGTCCATAGCAACAAAATATCTGGTGAATTTGACTCCGTTTGACAGTGAAAGACATTGATGGGTTTCTGTGTCCCTGGTTCCCTATACAAATTTACAAAAAATAAATAATAACAGAAAATTGAAACATTAGGTTTATTGTTAATGCAGCTCAATATACTAGCGTGTGTTAATGAGGGGTGGATCACGTTTGGACCCCTTTATCCTAGAGTCACGAAGCCCGACGGTTTCCTCAGGGATAGACCGGACGCAACGCCATCAAAGCTGAAAATGGCAGATATCTCATGAACGATGGGGCTTGAGGTGTGGGAGTTTGATCATGGGTTATCTTGAAACGGGCGAAACAGTTTTAACGAACTTCCGTATATAGTTTGTGAAATTCCGTAGTTGAATTGTGCAGATCAGGTTATCCATAGAACCGTATTCATATCCACAAACTGAATCAAGTGACTCCTTTGACAACTCTGAAAAACAGTTGAAAATATACCTTGTTTCCGCAAGACTTCGACATACCCTCATACCGCACGATGGAAAAAAGCCTGAGATAATCGACAGCATTTTGAGTTCTCTGATCGTCTGCCAGATAGCGTCGTTACGGGGCTGCCACATGGCTTCATCCGCAAAAATGTTGAATAATTCTCTACCTCCCGTCTGTGCATTTCAGCAGTGTCTGTAACGCTGTTAGGTTACTAGCGAGACATTAACAATTTTTGAATTCAGACCCCAGTCTCAAATATCCATTAATTCAAGGCTCAAGAATCACATAATCCGGCAGCTTGGGATTATAGTTGTGTCAGTGAGTTTTACACTGTTGCACACTAGCTGAATTCAAGTGTCTAGTCCATCATTCAATAGTCAGTTGTCGTCCATTAAGAATTTCCACATCCATAATTCAAGTGAAAGGCAACATTGAACGGGTGGTGGAAAACCATTTGGGCATGCTGACAAGAAGTCATATAACCTCACAGACAAATGTACTGAGTGCATATTTCTAAAAACATCACGTGACCCAAAAGTGATTCCTCTGATGATTTGTATTCCATCCACGCTTTTATTGTAGATAATCATGTGGACATCTTGAATAACCTAATTCATATAACAGCTATAGCCCCATTAGCTCAGTTGCCAGATCCGTGATCCTTATGCATCAGTGCACACAATTGGAGAAACGCATTCGCAAGAGTGAGCGTTCACCGGCCATATTTGGCCTTATGGGAAACAAAGGGAATATGAGAAAATGTACATCTCAAAGGAAATATTAAATATTTGGTATTTCCATTCCATATCTTTCTATTCGTTTCGGTATAATCAACAATTTGGCTACTGTTTCCCCGTTGTTTTTCTCATGTGCCCAGCTGTTAATGCCCGCTGAATGCTCACTCGGTTTGTTTGCCGTGTCTCCTCTTTGGTGCGTGACGATCTCGGATCTGACAAATTTATATGTACTGGAAGCAAGATTCTGACAGAATTTCCTGACTTCTGGGTTACAAAACCTGATCCATCGTCCATCGTTCAAGGTTAGAATACTAGGAGTATTTTACATTCATATATTGGTTATTCTCATCAAGTTTCTATCTATCTATATATCTATCTATATATCTATCTATCTATCTATATATCTATCTATCTATATATCTATCTATCTATCTATCTATCTATGTATCTATATATCTATATATCTATCTATCTATCTATCTCCAGTAGGCCTACTGACGATGATCAGACTCTATATCTTCGCTTCAGCCATGCAACTGCTGATTTTTGAAACGAACCGCCAAGCAACTGATACAGACGGAATTAGGAATATACTACGACACAAAACGTAAATTAGCGACGATTGATCTATTTTTTATATCAAATTTAATAGTGAATCGGAGTAACTATATCTATTTATATATGTTTGTATGGAGTGGTTTTACTAATCATACGATAATTAAGATGCCGTATCAAACTTGCAACTGCAAGGTGGAACGGAAATCTAAGTTTTCCATACTATAGGTAGGATTTCAATATAACGTACGCTGTAAAAGAGAACTTAATCCTCTGAGAATGGGAGTCAGCCTGCTATCACCCATCACAACAATAGGGATATCTCTATCCTAGAGAATTGAAGCATCTTCACCCAACGGTATTTCTCAATCACTCAGCAAAGTAACGGCCTGTGTATAATGACCAATCAGATCATTTGTTTTACGGGACAATGGGATGTTATCATGTGACATTCGTATTCATTGGAAGTGGGCGGAACACGGTCTACTGTGCAAGGCGGTCACGGTTTCAAACAACCTTGACGTGGTGAAGAGGGTTATCGCATGACTTTTAACTATGATTGTTAACGCGCGCTAATGGGCCGGTTACAATACATATAACCTTCAAGAGTTACGGCCCTTGAATTCCTTACGTTCCTCCAGAGCTTCACAGCCGTCAACCCTTTCCAATGTATTTTCTTTCGCTGTCGGCCTATCATGCCACCCAATCAAAATTGAGAATGTCTCAAATGGTGGCCGAGCGTGCGCAGCTGGCGTTTCGTGGCGTCATATGTATGACGTTCGCATGCCGTGAAGAGACTATCCTCGAGAGTAAGCACCATGGCTGACGACAGTCGGTAAGCACGTAAGGGTAGTAGCATGAAAGCAGCAGTATGAGCCGTGCGTGTGTCCGTGTCTTGGGTGGTAGTAAGAAACGAGCCGTATGTGAGTGCGTGTGTTCGTGCCGTTGGGTAGCGATATGATCTGTGAATTGGTTCCCTGTGACAGGGATGGGGAAAGATGATGGTGGACCCAACCAATCTCTCGGGTAATTGTGCTACTCCCTATAACAAGCAAACTGATGGAAGATCAAAATTCCCTGAACTGGAGATGTCGGTACATCATCCGAACTTGAAATAACGAGAATGTTTAAGTCTATATACATTGGACTCACCTTCGCGCGAAGGAATACACATGCAGGAAACTATAAAAGCCCATGTCGTTATAGTATGACTCCCCATTTCCATGATCATCAGAAGAGATGACTGAAACGTTCCAATACGACGAAGTGATATTATACAGCTCAAGTACACATAGGCTTTCTGGGGAAATACGCCATCTATTATTAACTAGTTTGACACGGAGAAAAATATCTTATTTCCATTGTTTCAAAGATTCCACTCACTATAGCCCAGCAGCTTGGCAGTGTAGCTGGGCCAAGGAGTTGGACAGCAGTATTGTCCTAAACAATTTGGATCTACATTTCTGGCAGAATTAGTCCATGTACATGTATTGGTCTATAAATTAATCAGTCCGACAAACTATATCAACTATTTGTATGTATCTCAATTTAGCCGGGTCAGCTTTAACCTGGTCGATATTCGGGCGAATGGGACTGTATGATATTACAATTTTATGGGTGCAATACCCTGTTCGAGATCATTTGGTAAATTCGAAAGAATAATGGAATAATGACATTTTTCGTCCACTTATTACTTTTGATGTTCCTTTGTCTCTCCCCCTCCCCCCCCCTCCGGCCGAGTTAAATATGTAGCCATTATATTAAGGGACTCCAAACGAATACATCTGTACGTCTACTGTACTTGTTTCTGTGCATCTTCCAACATCTGGCTATTCAAATCAAAATGAATTTAAAAAAAAAATATTAACTTTGACGAACAGTTTCGAATAGATTCGGAACTGAGTAAAATGTTCTATTAATATCAAGGCGATTACACCACAACGAAGGAACGCTGACAAAATGACAACGCGAAATCCGGGTTATTTTGCACTCGAGGGGTATGGTCATAGGTATGGTTGGCCATGCCCGTACCATAATATATTGAGAGAAAGAAATCGAG
The DNA here is from genome assembly GCA_036873755.1 of Hanleya hanleyi. Classification (NCBI taxonomy): domain Eukaryota; kingdom Metazoa; phylum Mollusca; class Polyplacophora; order Lepidopleurida; family Hanleyidae; genus Hanleya; species Hanleya hanleyi. Next base: position 24,731 of record JAVTVY010013140.1, on the reverse strand, counting down.
CGATCCAACATTTTCATTCGATTCTACGATTTAGCATTGATCTAGAAAATATTTTGGCATTTACAAGAAAATTACGTTTTAAAATTGTTCAGAGACTTCCTATCTAATCCCATATATTGGAATAGGATTCAATCGTTCAAGTAGATCATACACGATCCCAGATTATTGCGGGATAAGCTTGGTGACCTCAAAAGTTTATCCTTTGTCTTCAGTGTTTTAAATTGGTTTATTCATTCTTGAATATTGTACATCAGTACATTGACACATACATTGAAATCGACCCCCTACCAAACTTTCTGCGCTATCTCCGGAACGACAAAAAATGGAGAGCTGAAACTCGATGACTTTATAGCTTATCATATTGGAGTCATTTTGAGCCTATTTGCATACCCCCCCCCCCCGAGCAGAGAATCATGGGGAAATTCAAGATTGCGGCCACGTGGGTATCAGAAAAGTGATGTTTTTGTCATATTTCTTCAAAATTTCTGCTTTTCCTCAATGAAAAGTGGGCAAAAAGTATTTTATTTCGCATTAATATTTACTAATTTATCATGCAGTTTTCCCGGAGAAATTGCATAAACAAAAAAATCGTAAAATCCGACCAAAAAATCGACCAAAAAATGTCATTTTTGAAAATAACGTCACTGTGACGTTATCAAAGCGGCCATCTTGATTTGTTTTACATTTTCTGGCAAAGCTTGACTCAAGGGTATAGCGTGGTAAGTTTCTGCTCCCTAGGTCAAGGGGTAAAAACAATAATTATGGCGGCCCCCCCCCCCAGGCCTGGACAGATCCCAAAAATCCCAGGCCAGATAGGGTTAAGGTAAATATTTACCCCCATTCACCGGGAGACAATGAAAGGCAAACGCATAAAGGCAGGAATAGTAATTCGCTGCTGTTTGAGTCGTGGATTGAAACATTGCTTGAAATTTTGAAATGGCTTGAAAGAACGCTGTCGGCAAGTTTATTTTGTTGCACATATATATGATCAGAGAAAATTTGGCAGAGCGACGAGTGACACATACATACACAATAAAATTGTCTCAAACAAATGCGACCTTTATTCGCGAAAAATATGTTGTGGTCATTCACTTTCTCACAGGCTTGAATTATACACGATGTCTATCTGAAACGACGAGAGTGGCCGAGACACTCTTCCATGAGTTCTGGGGCATTTGTCAAAGAAAATTCGGTCGTGTTTGCCCGGTCTTATGGTATATACATATCACGCCTAGCAGTATTTGCTAGAAATTTATAGCAAAGGGCTATACCACCAAGCGTCTCCACTCAAATTTTGTTGAAATTTGGCGTTAAATATCGCAAGGTGATAACAAAATACGAGCGTAGCGTGCACGATCTTTCGCGTATATTTCGTATCTTGTGTCTAATTCCGCTTAACCCGGGGCTAGGGGCCGTATGCACCCATGTACTTCAAGATCATCGTGATGTTGATATGAACTGTAACACTCAAAGCGTAACTGAGATAAATGGTTTTCTAGAAAACGAATAACAAAAAAGAAAATCATAGGGATCAAGATTTCTGATCAGCGATACAGATTGGATATTTTTGGAACATCATGATGTCTTGCCAGCATAATGGAAAATAGTTGACTGCTTCTCTCTTGCAGGAATGTAACCTATGTTTATGTATACTGTTATTGTTTTCTTTAATTTGGTGCTAATGTTGTTATATGACTACTGGTATTTTCAAATATTTGGCTCTTCAGAAGACAAGAAATCCCCCGCCAACTGGACAAAGGTTAGTCTATCAGTTATGAGTTGTAACAATACATTCGTGGTGTGTATATGAACACACACAATCATATCATGACTGGAATAATATATATTATCGAAAACGACTTGAAAATCCAGTTAGATGAATTAATGGGTCTTCCGGATATGAGTTCCATATGGAGTGTACATCGAGGCGTGGTCCGGCCTGATCTTCACCTGTGGATTACTAGGTAGATTATTTTCTGTTATCCTTATGCTCCAATGGTCCCAAACCCTGACGAAAGCTAACGATTTTGCCGCAGGTCCTGATAATAGTCATTATAAACTTATGAAACATCTACCCGAATCTTCTCCAGAAATCATGCTGCGGATATTCAACAAACTTTGGCTGACAGAAGATTTTTCACCGTCGTGGCATAACGCCATAGTTATACCAGTACCAAAGGCTGGCCCTGGTAATTATCGTCCGATTTCACTGACTAGCTGTAATTTGTAAAACAATGGAAAGCATGATAAATGATCGCATTGTTTGGTACCTGGAAATGGAAAAGAAACTTATTGATATTCAAGCAGATTTCCGTAAAATAGAAGTACCATTGATCATTTAGTAAGATTAGATTCGTATGTTAAGAATGCTTTTGCCAAGAATTAACACGTGGTTTCTATCTTTGTTGATTTAGAAAAGGCCTATGATACTACGTGGAAACACGGGATTCTAAAAGACCTTCAAAATATGGGATTAAAGGGCCGTTTACCCGTTTTTATTATCAACTCTTTGAGATGGACAATTCCAAGTTTGTTTGGGTACAACCATATCTGATCCTGTCAATCAGAATCAGGGTGTCCCACAGGGCAGTACTTTGTCTACTACTCTGTTTAGTATCAAGACTAACAGCTCAGCTGCAGTTTTTAATAAATCAATTGATGGTTCATTCTTTGTAGAAGATTTCAACATATCGTGTAGTGGAAAAATGTATACACAATATTGAGAGAACATTACAACTTTGTGTAAATAGAAAATGGCTTCAAATTCTCCATGTGGTGAAACTGAGATCAAAGCTGTAAAAGAGGTCAAATTCTTAGGAATATTGTTTGACCATCGACTAACATTCAAATCACATAAAAATTGTTTGAAGTGCACGAAAGCTCTAGATTTGCTCAAGGTAGCTGTCAGCCATAAGTTGAGAGGAGATCAACAAGCGCTTCTTCATTTATATCGATCAATTGTTCGTTCTAAACTTGATTATGGTTATATTGTTTACAACGGTGCAAGCAAGTCAAACTTGGCAATAATAACGAAATTAACCAGTTAAAAAAAAACAAAACCTGTAGGCTATACTCATCTGAACAGCCAGAAATGTTTCGATCAAGCCATGATTAACCCTATCTGGCCTGGGCGATTTGGGGTGTATCGCAGCCTGGGCGATTTTGGGTGTATCGCAGCCTGGAGGGAGGCGGAAAGTTTTTAAATTAATCTGTGGAACAACTGATTCTTACTGCATTAGTTTACCGAGTTATTAATTTGAAAACTTGGAGTTTTGTTTGATCGTCGCTATATAGCTGAAATATTGCTGAATGCGACGTTAAACTTCAATTCTCTCTCTATCTCTCTTTCTCTCTCTCGATCAAGCCATCATTAGACGATATAGAATCGGCCATACACGATCAATTTACGAACATTCACTAAAAAAGAGCCGGTTCCTAGGTGTAGTCCATGCCACGTAGATTTTAAGATTGTAAGATTGTACTTTTTATCGAGCAGCTACGTTGGAAGATCTTTTTAGTCGAGTAATAGAAGATTGTATTTTAGATTTTTTGAGAGAGATCGGTTTGTTGTATAAATTTTAATGTATGTACCTGTTTTTAATGCATTAGTTTTCTGAGTTATTAACTTGGATACTTAGAATTTTGTTTGGTCGTCGTTATATAGCTGAAATATTGCTGAACGCGACGTTAAACCTTAATTCTCTCTCTCACTCTCTCTCTCTCTCTCTCTCTCTCTCTCTCTCTGTCTCTTATTAAAATATCTAGATATTGAGACACTGGGCATTTGGCCCTTGGCGACCGTGGCAGCAATCTTACAAAATGGACACCAGTGAATATTGTCTCTGTGTGTAACTGCTGAACCCAGAACAAATAGATGGTTTCAAATGGCGATAATGGTTACCGAAACATTCTAGGATAACTTCCTAGGTGACTGATACTCATTTGCTGCACCAATCAGGGTGAATAATGGGTATTTGAACCGTACCATGCGGGACGGAGGAAGGGGGAGGCTGAACTATGGCTACCCCAACCCATACACTTTATTCCCTATCTCCAGAACGACAAATAATTGAGAGCGTATACTCCGTGGCTTCATAGCTTATAATATCAGGATCATTTGAACCAAATCGCAAACCCCTCTGAGCAGAGGAGCAGACGTAAAATCAATTAAGTCGGCAATGTGGGGTATCCCCTCGAAATTTTTAATTATATTATGACAAAGTGCCCAGAAGCTATTACATTTCACATAGTATTTACTAATTAAGCAAGTAGTTTGTGTTCGAAAATGGGGGAAAAAGGAAAATCGGAAAATTGGTTAATAAATCACTTTTGGTCCATTAAGTCACTGTGCCGTCATCATGTGGGCCAGCATGCATATTTTCCTCTTATTCTGTAATTGATAATTTTTTTATTTCAACAATTTTCTCAAATATAAATTTCTCAAACAAACAAAATACTATTATGTTATTAACCAAGTGTTTTTATATTGGCCTTGTTATAGGTCCGAGGTCTGTCGTAGTGGCCCGAGGCCGCAGGCCGAGGGCCAATACGGCTGACCGAGGACCTATAACAAGGTCAATATGTAAACCCTTGGTTAATGACATTTTTATTAAATAACTCACAATAACAATAACTCAAATAACAATCTTTGATTCATACATGTATCAAGCCGCTGAGGAATATTTTAGTACTGCGACTGCTCCAAATCAGGATATATATATTCCTTCACAGTAGGCTCATTAATTTCCCACGATTCATGTGGTTTCAAAGTACCATTATAGTTGGAAAGTGGATTCCCTCTACAGTAGGCTAACGCTTTAATCAATAATCGGGATGGTCAATTGGCCGATCATCTTTAACCTGGGCTGGGTTCTTCAAGGTAGGAAACGGGAGTCAAAAAGATAAAAGCAGATAAAATTTCGATTGTTCAATATATATTGGGAACGCAATTTTATTTGATCCAAATGCAGTCCTGATTTGGTGATCGAAGACCTATGGAGACCCTAGTTTTCAACATCATCATCCCTGGAGGTGTTTCCTACGAATTTAATTTCTATCGGGTCCACATATGAATACATGTAGCTCTACTGGTTGCAAGTATGGCATCATCTTCTTTCTTAAAATATCACTGTAGTCATCGCTTTGTTCATCGGGATAGGATCACTGTTTCTTGTCTGTGCTTGGCAAGTCGATGTCACGCTCGTATCACCATAGTCTATTTCAGCATGAATCGCGACCCTTGATTTCAAGTTTTAGGTACCGGTACATATAGATCTACGGAAAACTATCACAGACGATCGAAAATTATCACAGAAGCTAACGAATATCCGTTCAATCGGAGAAGATCACGAATTGAGGATCACTCATCGTCAACGTCGCCATGTTGAATGTCATATTGGCCCGGGTCGTCTTGGCCCTGTTTTCCCGTATTGGACCGGTTTTCCCGTATTGGCCCACCTTCCTCACATTGGCCCGATTTGGTGGCCATATGAAGCAGGCCGATTTCCTTGTATTGGGTTCATATCATAGATAGTTATTTAATAAACAAGAATACAGTATGACAAGTTTCAGCGACCTGGTAAACCCAAGAGTAAGAAATATAATAACGAAATGTCCCCCTCCATAGCTCGCCCAGGGCTGGTACTATCCATGTATGCAGAAAGACCACTCATGTGAATAACGAGCCTTGTGCTAAGAACATAAGCAAGCCAATAAACATGGTCCATAACCATGAAGACTGAATGATGGCGAGAATCACCCATGAAACTTATTTTGTTCTGAAATACATACAGTCTACATGTACCTGTAGATGAGTGGAAATTCACATAATCGAGGTGGGGCTATACATTCACAAAAGCAATATCATTGTGATATGGTTGGCGTCATCAAAGTTCTTAAGACCTTCACTTAACATGTAAATCTACAGACAATACCAGCACTAAGACATGGTTTTGTAATTATCTAGTAATACAAGCAGTAACTTCTCATAAGTATGGAAGCCGGATGCGGCCAATCTGTTTTTTTCGCGCCGCGCGTTATCAAAGGTGAAAAAAACGAAAAGACGGGATTGGCCGCATCCGGCTTCCATACATAAGAGATCGCATTCTTACTTCCGTCGATCAGACGGAGGTCTAGGAGAGCAACGTGAAATCTCCCGCGAAATAATTGTCACGACTCATGAGATTTCCAATAGTGATTGCTATGGTTCCCGACGAAATTTTGAAGCCAAGTTGTTGGACACTATTGAAATAATGGGGTTCCCCATTGCAATGCATTTCAATGGGCCTTGATTCTGTAGTCGGGTTCCACCTTCCATCATGCTTCACGCGTTACACGTAATGGCCGCTTTCACCGGGAGAAACATTGGGGCTCTCCAGCTTGTAGAGATGGACAATGCGATTTTTTTGCCGTTTTTCTGGTAAGTTTATTGCGGCCATTTTATGTCATTACAACTCAATGATTCCTAGTACACCACCCGTAATTTTTATTTATCGTAAAGTATTTGTCTGCTGATGACTTTTGTCGAAGCCAACCAAATAGTCCAAGTAGTTGTTGTTGCATATCAAATGCACGGGAGGTCATGCACGCACTGAATGGAAGTGTTGGGCTACTTATTTTGGCATTATTTTCTTGTGCATTTATCAAATATAATTTACCAGCATTATTGTAATGACGCATCAAATCACAGTTTATTGTTTGTCAAACGAACCCACATGTGTCTCTGTCCCAGTTCCCATTTCAAAAGTTCATCCCCCAGCAGCATACATGTCAATTAACATTTCAATACACTGAATTAAAAATTAATCTTGAACCTATCAAGTTACCTTGCCTCAGGATACCATTCTCAGCTTTACAGTCCATTTGAAATGAATGAGTGAAAACAGTTGAATAATGGGTTGATTTTGCAGAAGCCTCAAATTGATCTAGTGCGTGAGTCTGTAAACTTATTTAATAAAGTTGATAAATAATATACATATACTTTTTGTTTGACAACATTGTAAACTTTTCATTTATCCTAACAATTCAGTGACATCCACATTGTGTGTTGTGAGACTTGTTGATGAAAAATAATTTGCTTGTTAAAACCATTCTGAATTGTAGTTGTAGGCACATGTAGGCCTACATTATTGAGATTTTTGACGGATAGCATGGATATTATGGATTAAGAATACTGATCAGCGATACGGATTTGATATTTTTGGAACATCATGATGTCTTGCCGGTATCATTGAAAACTGCTGGCCGCTTCTCTCTTGCAGGAAACAAGCCTATGTTTATGTATACTATGATTGTCTTTTTGAATTTGGTGCTAATACTGTTATATGGAATATGGAATAGGTCTTTGGGTTATGGACGCGGATATTTTCTAATGGACGACGGCTGAATTATGAATGACGGACCAGACGCTTGTAATTTCTCATTTTCTTTCTTTGTAGTTTTAAGCCCTGGACATAGCATTGGTCATGTTTTTGCCATACGATCACATTTCACATGCTTTGTTCAGCCCCCGTGATCTGGAACCAAACAGACACTATCACGAGATGAAAGAAGATCATGATATACATTTCAAGATTTCCCGATGCCAAATGACTTGAACAGAAGACAATTAGAGAAAAAGAAAATCAATAAATATATCAATAAATAATAAATTGCATAGAAAATTTTCTTGTCCTTGCAAGGGGGACATCAGACACACTAACAACACAGGCCATTCATTCAAATTTCACCTTCCATTGGGGAGACAGAAATATTCCTCAAACACAGTATACGTATTCTCTTTTGTGATCTAATTTTCGTTTGTCAAAATATTGCTCCACAGAGAAGTTACTGATGTAAACAATCCTGTTCTAGATTATAATATCATGTATTCCTATCATGCATTGCTCATGGCACTAACATAAACTCCAATCCACCAGCGGTCAAGATCAATCATCGTTCTTCAGGATTCATATTATTGATTACTCATAGATTGGATTAAGTTATCATGGTACTCAGTTCTCATTTCATACTTTTGCAAATTCTTGTAACATGGTCAGGTCCCAGTTCTATTAAGTAAACGTATGAAAGGTGCGAACTGGTATAATGGATTTCATCTTGTTGTGTATGACGAAAGAATGAAATATAATGAAGGCCATAAACATTTTCAATGAAGTGAGTTTTGATATTAAATATGTATACAATTGATTCCAACCTGTAGGTCATGGATTCAGCACTTCTGATATCAGATGCAACAGGACGTATACCGTTGAATAATAACACGTCAATTCCTTGCCACTTGTTCTTTAATATTACAAAGATTGACTGAAAACAAAACAAAAACAAGGTAAGAGAAAATGCACATAAAGTGCTTAAATAGCGCTTAGCTTTTTGGATGCATGTATTTAAACAGTATAAAATTATCCAGGTAACTGTACTGACATCTATTGTACGACAGAGCAGAAAGCATGCATATTGCCCACATGCATTATTCTTGTACAACAACAACTCTATATAGAGCAAATCCAGCATAAATCACTGAATGAGTGGCACAAAACTTCTCATTATTTAAATCGTTCACTGATATAATTGATACTGCACGGTGCATTAAATATGGCGAGTTACTCAAAGGAATGAAACGAAATGCAAATGGGGAGAACCGAACGATGGTGTACGTGCACTTTTAACACAGAGTACATGAGCTTATACATGCCGCCCGACCTATATACTCAGCACCGGTGAAGCCGGCTTACAGTTCAGCGTACTGGATAACCGCGACATATAAATTTACCCGTTAGTTCTAGGCATTATAGTTAATAAACACACGATAAATAGTCATTCTTGGCAATGAACGTACCGTTTTTGTAGACCACGGTAGTCTTATTCAGATCTGTAGGGTGTAACTTCACAACTGCCAAATTCCGGACTAAGTTCCATGCCATGCTGTACGACGCATAAACAACGTTATCGGTACACGTCACTAGAAACTGGGCTACACATAACCTGACGCGTCCGCGTTTAGTGTGCACACAATGGAATCAATATATAATCAACACGCATAATAATTTCCAGTAATGAAATAGCATTCAAACAGTTCGGGCTTTACATACCAGCCTCCTAATTGTGGATAGAAACGCGTACAATTATTTAATTCTCAAGATAAAGGCCAACTTTAGTAGAGTTATTCGGAAATTGTTACTGGAGTTCTCTGTTTTACAGGCCTCAGCCTAGAGATAGCGTGGTAAGTCATTTCAAGATAGAGTCATCAGCGTCTCCTTCTAGGATTAGACATAATTTGTCGATGGGACGCTGTAACATGCCAGACTGTGTCTTTACCATATCACTTCTGACGAGTGCCCTCCGATCCTTAAGAACACTTCGCACGCGCCCAAGACTCCACGAATTCCTGGGCGAATTATCCACAATCAGAACTATGACATTCACCTGCACATTCCGCCTTACACTGTTCTTGTAACAGAGGCAGGTATTCTTTTACCCACCGTTTCCAAAAGACATCTGCCAAGTATTGAACTTGGCGTCACTTTCGGCGAACGAAACTCTCTGTTTTGTCAAAGAGTCCAGGTGGCAAGTGTTCTCCCTGCCGATGTAACAATAGGTGATTTGGTGTCAGCGCTTCCAAATCGTTTGGGTTGCTGGAAATCTCTGTGATCGGTCTATCATTCAAGATTGCCTCGACTTCACAGAAAAGTGTTTGTAGGGCTTCATCACTCAGGTTGATATCTTGTTGGTGGAGTAGGGAGTACAGTACTTTCCTCACTGAACGTATCATTCGTTCCCATATGCCACCGAAATGAGAACCTGCTGTGGGGTTGAACTCCCAGCCAATGTTCTTCTGAGACAAAGTGTTTCGAATTTTGGTTTGGTTCCAGTTGTTGATTAGTGATTGGTGCCATTGTCTGATCGTATCAGCTTAACAGGGCCACGTCTGACAACAAACCTCCTTATAGTGTTAATACAGGAATCTGTATCCAATGAATGAGCCACCTCCAGGTGGACCGCACGGATCGCCAAACAAGTGAATATAACTCCATAACGCTTAACGACACTGCGTCCACGTTTTACAATGAATTGTCCGAAGCAATCAACTCCAACGCGGGAGAATGGCGGTTCATTTGGAATAAGACGATCACCCGGGAGGTGCGCCATTTTCTGCTCGAAACGTCGTGCCTGGTATTTCCGACAGATGACACACCGTGAAATCAAACTTTTGATCAGAGAAGCGGCTCCTAAGATCCAAAACTTCTCCCGTAGGGCCGTTAACATAGAGTTCTTACCCAGGTGCCCAACAGAATTATGAGTGTCCTACAGCAACAGGTGTGTTACCGGGGATGATTTCGTTAGCACAATCGGGTGCTTGGCGTCGTAATGAATATCGGCACGTCTCAAACGACCACCAACTCGCAGGAAACCCTCCTCCAAGAATGGGTCCAGTTTGTACACCGGGCTGGTTCTTTTCAACTTGCGGTTGCCGTCCTGTAAGGCTTGCATCTCGTCGGAAAAATGTTGCCGTTGAACATAGCGAATTATTGCACCTTCTGCGTTTTGTAACATTTCTGCTGTAACGTGCGCCCCTGGCCGGGCTTTCTTAGCGTGCATCAACCTGCTGTTTCTAGTGTTTTCATCTCTGGATCAACCAGCTTCTGTCGTTTGGTCGGATCGGATTCCAAACGGTAAACATTTTCCTGGATCTCTGCGCCGAGCCACCATATTCTGAAGATTCTTTATGGCAACTAGAATCCAGGCGACAGTCTTCTTCAACTTTGTCCATGACGGAAAGTGACGTAAGAGTCTATCCATGATCTGCTCAGACTGATCAGCTAGAGTAACCATCACTGTCCTTTTCAACTTCGGATCATCCGCTGGCACCGTCTCAGTCGTCATGTGAGAGTGTGGATATTCTTGTTCTGGCTTCCAGAGAAAGTCCGGGCCATTCATCCAGTCTCCGTTTTGAAGAAGTTTCTCTACGTTCAATCCCATCGATGCATGGTCAGCTGGGTCCGTCTTTGTGTCGACATATCCCCACTGACTTGGACTGGATGCCTCTCTTATGGTTTCAACCCGATTGACCACAAAAGTATGGAAGCGTGTGGCTTCGTTATTTACATAGCGCAGAACTGACATGCTGTCTGTCCAGTAAAACACTTTATCCACATGGTAATCCAACTCCCTGATGATCATCTGATTTATGCGAACTGACAGGGCAGCGGCCGTCAGTTCCATGCGGGGTATTGTGACCTACTTCAGAGGAGTCACTCGCGACTTTCCCATTAGGATTGAACAATGGATCCTGCCCTCTGTATCAACGAGTCGGATGTAAGAAACCATACCATATCCGGTGTCGCTCGCATCAGAGAAATTATGAAGTTGGCAGGAAGAGATCTGACTGAAACATGCTGGTTTGTAACATCTCTGCAGTTTCACATCTTCTAGTCGAGGGAGGTCATTTAACCATTGGTTCCATTTTTGTAAATTCCTCCCTGTAATTTGTTGATCCCAGTCACCTTTCAGGCGACACAGGCCTTGGAGAAGACTTTTGGCTGTCAGAAAGTAGGGAGCCACAAAGCCCAGAGGATCGTATACCGAACTGACGATAGACAGTATATTTCTTCTAGTTGGTAGGGCATCCCGAGCAACAATTTTGAAACCCAAAGCATCTGGTTCCACATACCAGTGTACGCCTAGAGCACGCTCATTCGGCAAGTCGTCGTGATCCAAGTTCAGCTGTTTAACTCCCTTGGCTCGCTCTTCGACTGGAACAGACTCCAGGACTGCATGGTTGTTGCTGCTCTACTTTGTCAAGTGGAACCCACCTTTAGAGCACAAGCAGCTAATGTCTCTAACAAGCTGGATAGCCTTTTCCTCAGTGTCGACAGAAACCAAGCAATCGTCCACATAAAAGTTCCGCTGTACAGCTTGAACCACATCTGGTTCACAATAAGCGGCATTAGCTTCGGCTGTTTGGCGAAGAGCAGCATTCGCGCAGCTGGGAGATGATACGGCTCCAAATAGATGGACCACCATTCCGTAGGGTACTGGTTTTTGGCTGAGATCTCCACTGGGCCACCAAAGGAATCTCAGGCAGTCACAATCTTCCTTCGGGACTCTTACTTGATGGAACATGGCTTCTATGCCCCCCATGACAGCAACCCTTCTCGTCGAAACCGCAGCAGTACACCTGTCAAATAGTTAGTCAAGTCTGGGCCCTGAAGTAGTAAATTATTCAGAGATACTCCTTCGTATACGGCAGCACAGTCAAAGACGACCCTGATTTTGTCCGGTTTCTTGGCATGGTACACCCCGTGATGAGGCAGATACCAGACTCGCCCATCATCTCGTTCTATCTCATTATCAGGAACGCGCTCCGCGTATCCCTGGTCAAGGATGTTGGACATGAAATTCTGATAGTCTTTAAGAAATTCCTGATTTCCTTACATCTTCCGCTCCAGATTTCTCAATCGTTTCAAGGCATAAATGCGGTTGTCTGGGAGTTGTACGTTGTCTTGCTTGAACGGTAGGTTGATCTGGTAATGGCCGTTTACCAAATTCAGTGATTCATTCACCTTTTGCATGAAAAGCTTATCCTCCTGAGAATACTCTTTCCTGTCATCAATAGTACGTTCAGGAAAGTCTAGGTTGATAGATTGCCTGACCAGCTGGTCCAGTTGTTTCAGCTCTTCAACCTCTTGGATAGCTATTACAGTAGCTCTGTTCACTAGAAGGTTAGCCTGTTGTACCGTATCCAATTGCTCATCTGTGTCACAGACAACATTCCATAAGATCCACCCGAGGCGTGATTTCGTGGCATGTGGGCTGCCGCTCGGGCCTGTCCGGAGCTCAACAGGTGTGTAAACATCCGGGACGTTGTTACCGATTAACAGCCGGATTTCAGCACTGACTTGTGGAAGTGGTATGTCTTGCAAGTGTGACCACTGTGATACATCATTGCGAGTGGGAATATGTCCCCGCGAGACTGGCATTCTGTCCTTTGTATACACCTTCGGAATTTCAATGGCAACTTCCATTTCCAGATCACATATTTCCAAGCCATTAACTGCATATGTATCCATCGTGTGTGGAGTACCCATGGTGTCAAGCGTGATTTTCAGCTTTCTCCCGCTGCCGCCAAGTTGACGAACCAAGCTCTCGGTGCAAAACGATACACTACTTCCAGGATCAAGGAAGGCGTAGGATTCTACAGATTTCAAACCGTTTTTCGTTTTGACTCTAACCGGATTAATGGCCATCCTACACACCTCTTCCCCGGCCCCCATGAAGGTACCCGATCCATCTGTGAGGTTCACGCACGCACTTGTTGGTCCCGATGCTTCAACTGACTTTTCAGATTTGCTCGAGTCAGACTTATGGAAATCTCTCCCATCTATGTGACAAAGGGTAGGGTGATTGCGTTGACATCGTGCGCATGTAGCTTTACGACGACAACTTTTTCTTTGGTGCCAGTGCCGTAAACAGCCGAAACAGAGTCCGTGACTCCTCAAGAAATCTATCCTCTCTTGGAATGGTAGTGCTGTCATCTTTTTGCAATGTTCTAAGGAATGCTGTTGATCTTTACAGAAGATACATGGTTTGGAGAAGGCATTAACCTTGGGACGGGATGAAATACTATCACTATCTGTCTGAGGTTGGGACTTTTCAGATCCAACATCACCGCTAGCGGCCTCTGTATTGTCAACCTCTGAAGCTTTGATGTGGAACGCACCCCTCGATCGGTAGGCAACAGAGCTCTTCTGACTCTGGCTTTTCCCTGTCAGAGGTTTCTGGTCGAGGCGCAATGCTTCCCGCCCGTAAGTTGGGTCATTCGCCTTTCTGGCCTCTTTTCTTACAAATGCTACCAGCTGATGAAATTTCAGGATCTCTTTTCGTCCTTCAGTCTGTTCAACAATATTTCTCCATTTGTCATGGTAATGGAATGGCAATTTTGCGACAAGCTGCTTCATGTTCTCAGAATATTCCAAGATTCTGACGGCGTCAATGTTTTTCACTGTATTTTCACATTCAGCTAGGAAAATGGAAAACTCATCAAGACCTTTAGCATTATCTGATTTGATGTTCGGCCAATTTATCGCTTTCTTGATGAATGCATTAGCGATGACTTCCTGGTCCCCGTATCGCTCTTCTAACTCGGTCAAAGCTGCCTGATACCCCAGTGTTGCCTCGAGATAGCTGAATCCGCTTACAATTTTGTTCGCTTCACCAGCTGTGAATTGCTCTAAATAACTCATCCGCTCATCGTCATTTTCAGAATTTACCACGATTTTGGTGTTAAACTGCCGCATGAACTTCCGGTACTCTAAGGGATCTCCACTAAACTTCTTTATCTCGGGTGTTGGTTTCCTTATTTGGCGCACTACTGAGAGAACTAAATCTTGTGATGTCGAAACCGGATTGGACAAAGGATTAGATGGCGGAGGATTGGATGGCACAGGATTAGGCGACACAAGATTCGATGGTACAGAATGGAATGATACAGGATTGGATGACGCAGGATTGAATGATCTCAGATTTTCAAATCTTCTTAACGAATCAGGGTGAGTATTTTCAGTTATTCCAGTACTACCTGGAACACCACGCAAAGAACTACTATGTCTGCCGCTTACTCCAGCGTTACCCCAGGAAACAGGGAAACATGGCTGTGCATCAGAATTCAAAGCAAACTTGACACGAGTCTCCTCAGACATTTGCTGATTAAGAGCAGATGCTGTGTCTTTATTCTCGGCATTAAGAGGAAGTGATGTATTTACATTTGCCAGCTTTTAAGCTATGTCTTGCTCATATGCTTGATCATCGAATTGGTCGAGCACTTTGGATCTGGCTTCTGTTATAGCGATTTCTGTACTCAAATTCAATTCTTCCTCTTGTAACTGAAGTTTGAACTTCTGCATCTCTAGCTGTTGCCTCAATTTCAGCGCAGAAGACTTAGCAATTAACTCTGCTTTCTTCTGCTGTTCCTTCAGCCTTAAAGACGAAACAGACTGTGCCAGAGATGAGAAAATGCCACTACCACGACGCGAGCGTTTTCCGGCCTGAGAAGCACTATCTCTGGGTTCAATATTTGATGTGGTACCAGCTAAGTGTTTCTGCTCATTTTCAGCGAACCATTTCTGCACATCAGATTTGAAATTCTTCACAAAAGTAAATTCTGTGTCATAAGATTTTAACTCAATATCATGATCTGCAGACATCTGAACGTAATCATCATAAGCCTGAAAGAATTCTTCGCAAATGTTAAGCCATTCTGCATATAGTTCTCTTAATAAAGGGACAGAGACACATTCAATGATCAGTGTTTGTATTTGCTGTGACTTCTTTTTCAACTGCTTGAAAACTGATCTAGTTGTTCCTTCTTTATTTTCTAGCCAAAATAATAGGCCCTTTTCAGTTGGCGTTTTGTGCCGCGCACCGGTCATATACTCCCCCTTATCGGGAGCCTCAGTTTTATGGGGTGACTGCAGTGTGTTTGATTTTTTATCTGAATCCATTGTCAGCATAGGCCGTTAAAAACGTCAATGAATATACCGTTGAATAATAACACGTCAATTCCTTGCCACTTGTTCTTTAATATTACAAAGATTGACTGAAAACAAAACAAAAACAAGGTAAGAGAAAATGCACATAAAGTGCTTAAATAGCGCTTAGCTTTTCGGATGCATGTATTTAACTGTTACGCTGCTGAATTCTTCTTCATGGTGCACTGCAAAAGTTGCCATTTTTACGATGTATTACACTATTACACCCGGCTTTTATGAGCAAAAATATCATTCATACGTGTGAGTCAAGATTTGCCTTTCGTAGAAGCCGGTTCATAACAGTTCGGTCAACGTTTATTTTATTTTATTTTATGCTGAAATATTTAAAATTGTCATTGTAAATACATTTTATTGTAAGAGGCTACATTGACTTCACCTTATTATCGCCAAAAACAACGATTTTCAGCGAAATAACGCTCGGAAAACGTGCTTTTTTTCGCTGTCTTCAACATGAGCGTTTTCGGCTATCTGACCGCCATTTCGAAAGATCTAGGTCTCGTTGTCAAGGGGAATCCTTGTTCTTTCTATAAATAGTCATTACTTTGATGGATGGCCAATGAAAACACGCGATGATGACGGATTTGGAAACCATAGAGGGATTTCCCTTTCGTAGAGCTTGAAGCAATGAGTCTCGCGATTGGACAAAGCCACGATTTGCCGTCACGTGGCCGAAATAAAGGTCGTTCATTGGCCCAGACGTTGTACTGGAAATTTTCCATAAGAAAATTACGACGTAGAAAATGGCGACTCGCGGAGGAAGTTGGCAGAATTATGTGAAAATAAAGTTTGTTACGATGATTTCATCGTAATCAACACTATGGAAAGATAAACTGTGCTTTTATACTTCAAATATACCAAAGAATCATATATTTTGATGGGATTTTCCGTAAGTATTTTATATTTTCTGAGCGGCCTTATCGGCGAGATTTTATGAAAATCTCCCCTCGCGGTATTTATTTATTTTTTAATTTCTTTCTCCCGATTTCGTTCTTCTAAGACAGCATATGAATTTTACATCCAGAAAATCCCGACAGACTTAGCTAACAATATACATATGGTTTTTATCAGGTTTCATGCATGGTAAATTTGAAAATATTGATTTTAGACAATGGTACGCGAAGTCCGACAAGTTCAGGGCCCCTCTCCCGGGCCCCCCGCAGTCTACGCTGCGGCCACTCTGCCGGGCCCGCCGCAGCGTAACAGTTAAACAGTATAAAATTATCCGGGTAACTGTACTGACATCTATTGTACGACAGAGCAGAAAGCATGCATATTGCCCACATGCATTATTCTAGTACAACAACAACACTATATAGAGCAAATCCAGCATAAATCACTGAATGAGTGGCACAAAACTTCTCATTATTTAAATCGTTCACTGATATAATTGATACTGCACGGTGCATTAAATATGGCGAGTTACTCAAAGGAATGAAACGAAATGCAAATGGGGAGAACCGAACGATGGTGTACGTGCACTTTTAACACAGGGTACATGGGCTTATACATGCCGCCCGACCTATATACTCAGCACCGGTGAAGCCGGCTTACAGTTCAGTGTACTGGATAACCGCGACATATAAATTTACCCGTTAGTTCTAGGCATTATAGTTAATAAACACACGATAAATAGTCATTCTTGGCAATGAACGTACCATTTTTGTAGACCACGGTAGTCTTATTCAGATCTGTAGGGTGTAACTTCACAACTGCCAAATTCCGGACTAAGTTCCATGCCATGCTGTAGGACGTATAAACAACGTTATCGGTACACGTCACTAGAAACTGGGCTACACATAACCTGACGCGTCCGCGTTTAGTGTGCACACAATGGAATCAATATATAATCAACACGCATAATAATTTCCAGTAATGAAATAGCATTCAAAGTTCAGGACATCGCAATTCAAACAGTTCGGCCTGTTACACAATGGATGTACTGGATGAAATGGAGAAATCAAAACAGACTATTGATTGGTTCAACTGTATCAGAAAGGTTTGGAATGACAGAGGTGGCGAAAATTAGAGCCAGTGATTGGCCACAACCCCCCTCCCCCCATTGGATATCAGCTGATTCCTCAAGAAATAAACATTACACATGACGACCGGCAGAGTGATACATGTGTCAATCGGTCAGACATTTCCAAGGATGCCCAGTTCTAACTTAAAACAACCATGCCGGACTTCGTTCCTTGTCTCAGAATAATTGGATCTAACTTTTACAAAACCCGCAGCTCCCAGTAGCTCCTGGATCTGGAGCACATAAATGAAGGGACCTAGTTTATCGGTGCTATGGGCTTGTGATTGTGTAGAATGGGATTGTGTGGATAATATCAGATTCATAGAAGTCCTGCAGCATGCTCCACAAATATCATCAAAGGTCATAACACTTTCTGGTCTGCACCAGAGTGGATCTATACTTTGTTTTGTTTTTTACAAAATTATCTCCCTTGACCAGGCGAGGACTAGAATGTCTAAAATGATTTAGCTACTAGAAACAAAGACTTCATTTCCTGAGTAGAGGTAAAAACCGAACATTACTGGTTAATTACCATTGGATGTAAAAAAGGCTTCACTGATCTTGGAAGTAGTATGGAGAGAGAGAGAGAGAGAGAGAGAGAGAGAGAGCTAGTTCGCGACATTTGTAAATAGTCACTGTAGTATCGCTACTAAATGTTGATAGCCATGTGCTATGTGTATATAGATCTTTATTACAGCGTTTTAATCTGTGCTTTTACCTCCTGTGAAGAGGGTGCTCCTAGATGAAAGGAGAAATTTCCTGATCAACAACATTGGTAATGTTAACGTCCAACAAATGCAAAATTAAGCTTGGCATCCGGCCCTATCGTCCCAATAGCTCCTGGATCTAGAACACATAAATGAAGAGACCTAGTTTATCGGTGCTATGGACTTGTGATTGTGTAGAATGGGATTGTGTGGATAATATCAGATTCATGGAAGTTGAAGTCCTGCAGCATGCTCCACAAATATCATCAAAGGTCATAACATTTTCTGGTCTGCAGCAGGGTGGACCTATACTTTATTTTTTTTTACAAAATTATCTTGCTTGACCAGGTGAGGACTTGAATGTCTAAAATGATTTAGCTACTAGAAACAAAGACTTCATTTCCTGAGTAGAGGTATAAACCGAACATTACTGGTTAATTACCATTGGATGTAAAAAAGGCTTCACTGATCTTGGATGTAGTATAGAGAGAGAGAGAGAGAGAGAGAGAGAGAGAGAGTGAGTGAGGGAGGGAGCTAGTTCGCGACATTTGTAAATAGTCACTTTAATATCGCTACCAAATGTTGCTAGCCATGTGCTATTTGTATATAGATCTTTATTACAGCGTTTTAATCTGTGCTTTTACCTCCTGTGAAGAGGGTGCTCCTAGACGAAAGGAGGAATTTCCTGATCAACAACATTGGTGAGGATAACGTCCAACAAATGCAAAGTTGAGCTTGGCATCCGGCCCTATGTTATTCAGTGATGTATTCCCCAACGGACCCTGTTGCCTCGACGGAGGTCTTTGAGCTCATTCAGCGCTTGTTTATTTCAGAGTTGCTCTGTTTTATGGGATCTGCTGCATATTGTTCTACCTGATGAAGAGTTTCTTCTGTGCCTTGTCAATGTATGTACATGTGTTAGTTCTGTCAGTCAGTAGAATAACGAACATCTTGATGATATATATGCCAGTATCTGTTATGTCACTTGGTTCAGAGGACAATTCCATGAGTGCATCAATTCTGGCCACCGTCAAAGTTGCTTAGGCAGTCTTCTTACCATGCCGAGCACAGCTAAACACAGTGGCACACCCAGTTAGATCAACATTTGAATGAGGCATGGGGCAGCCAACATTTACGGGCTGCCCCATGTACTTGATTAATTATCAGCCCTATTTGGCCTGGGATTTTTGGGACCTATCCTGGACTGGGAGGCCTCCCCCCCCACCTAATTATTTTTCTTACCCCTTGCGCCATGGAGCAGAAATTTAACACATTATACCCATCGGTCTCTATCTACCAGAAAATACAAAAAAATAAGATCGCTGCTTTGGTGACGTCACAGTGACGTCATTCTTAAAAAAGGCATTGTTAAAATAGTTTTTATCCACTTTTCCATACGGAAATGCAGAATAATGAAGAAAAATGATGAAAACATAACTTTTCTGGTAACCCACGTGGCTGCCATATTGAATTTACTCATCATCCTCTTCCCTGGGGTTACGCAGATAGCTCAAAATGACCCCAGAATGATAAACTAAAAAGTCACGGAGTGTCCGCTCTCGACGTTTTGTGTTTCCGGAGATAGCGCAGAAAGTTTGGTAGGAGTGGCATAATGGGGCCGTCTAGTTGTTTGGGTTCAGCAATTTCAGTCAAACACAATATCCCATGGCGGCCATTTTGTCAGACGGCGGCCACGGCCGTCGGGCAGCCAATCTGTTATGCCTCAATATCCAGTTCTTTTCACAATGGATCGATCTACCAGTGTACCAAATTTGGTTATTTTATCACCTAGAGCATAATTGTTCTGGTTATTTTGGCTATGCCAACCCTTTAAGGTGATTAGAGCTCAGCGGCAAACTGACTAGGCGAATAATTTACGTTACTAGCATGATTGGCCATGTTGGAACCCTACTATCGTGAAGAAATCGAGCGACCCCCAATTTTTATCAGATTTCCCGATTTAGCATTTTTCCAGAAGAAATGGGCGTCTTAATTTCTTAGCAAATACATGTATGTTCCTTATCTGTACGTCTTGAGATAGAAATAGCCCACATCTACGTGAGTTAGCATTGCCCAAGTTAAAATTATATGTATATAAGGTGAACATAAATTCATTAATTCTTCTATTTATTCATTCAAAATACTGGAATGTCTATACAGTGTATAATCCCATATATTGGAGTAGCATTAAATCGTTAAAACAGATGTACAAACTCTCATTTCCCTAACATACACGCTCCAACAACACAGTCTCTCATACATCCACGCTCCCACACATCCACTTTCCCACAAACCATCTCTCACACATACCACTCTCCAACACATCAACTCTCCCACACATACGCGCTCCCACATGCCGATGTCCCACACATCCAGTCTCCCAGTACCCAGTCTTCAACACATACACGTTTCCACACGTCCACTCCCCCACCACCCATTGTGGCACATATACACGCTCCCACAACCCACTCTTACATACATCTACACTCCCGCATATGCACTCTCCCACAACCCAATCTCGCACACATTACAAGCGTCTAGTCCGTCATTCATAATCCAGCCGTCGTCCATTAGAGAATATCCGCGTCCATAATCCAAAGACCTATTCCATTTCCATATAACAGTATTAGCACCAAATTGCCACTCCCACAAACCACGTCCCCACACACCCAATTTGCCACAACCCAATCCTTCATACGACAACACTACCACACATGCACGCTTTCACACAGCCACAATCCCACAACTCACTCTCTCACACCTCCATTCAGCCACAACCCAATCTCCAACACATACCCGCTCCACAACCCACAATCCCACACATACCCCGCACAACCAACTCTCCCATACATCCACTCTCCCACACCTCCACTCTCCCACAACCCACTATTGCACAGATACCACTCTGTCACACATCCACTCTTCCACAACTACTCTCCCACACATCAACCCTCCTATAACCTATTCTCCCACATGTCACGGACATAATTGCTATGCTATGTTATTATGTATTGTATGTTATAGAGTTAATGATATGACACGCTAAGGGTTAACTTAAATTGATTGGGGTCGTCTTAAATGACCCGTTACACATGTTAAATGTACGGTTAATACTTCTTGCTCATTCATTCATTCATTCATTCTCCCACTCGCTAACCCACATTTACTAATCGATTGTCCTTTATTTAAGCTATTGCGCGGCGATTGATGCTGGAATGCTTGTCCATGTGTAGGACAACACGAGATACTTGGCGTTTTGTCGTGTCGTGTTATACGGTGTTTTTCGCTATGACGCGGACTGACGGTAAACGACAGACTTGCACACACGTATTTTAATATAAAACGTTTGTAGAATTTGTTTTTCTATAACGGCTAGAGTCAGTGTTGCCCGATCTAGTGAAAGTCCGTGTTTTGCGTGGTAAAAAGCATATAAATACGCTTGCCTGAGAATGATCAGTGCATTAACGCCTGATCCATTTCTATGGGACAGTTCTCACGATTTTCGTTGTGTGTTTACAGGTAAGCGCATTTATTGTCATACGTATAGTTGAGATTGCTATTTTCCCACTAGCATCTGTATTGACTATATTGACTACTGGCTTTAAACGTAAATGGGTTAGATTGTATTACGAGAACCGAGTGTATTTGCATTTTGGTCATGTTGACATTTTCCTTATGTCAGTAAATTGGTAATCAATTTGATATATATATTTATTGGGCATTAACGCCTGATCCATTCGATGGGACAGTTCTCAAGATTGTGGTTGTGTCTTTACAGGTTTTCAAAATTTGTACCACCACAAAAGGGATCGAGAGCGTTTAATACCACCTGGAATCATTATTAAATGCATATTATTCAAGCTACGTCTTTGTCATCTTTATGCCCGCCTGTCTCGAATTTATCCCACGTGACATTGGCGCCCAACGTGGGGCGGGCGTATTAGATGCACGAGCTACTAGTGAATTTCTATGAAAATCAGCGTAAAGTCGTAAAGAGTGAAAATTCATCAAATCCTAAGTCCTGCATTTCTGGGATCTCTACATGGTTTCTGCCGCACAGATGTATTTACTGAAATTTCAAGTGTGCTATGCCTGCTGTGATGTGGCCAGAATTCTGTTTGGCGTTGCTGAGGTTTTTTCTGTTTACTTATTGTCTGTTGTGTGTGATCCATTGATTCCAACGCTGACCAGGAATGCTGATTTCAATACAGCTTCAGCGAGACTAGTTCATAATCTTGGGCCCATCGTGTAACGCGACAGGAAATTTGTGTGCGCGCGCGGGATGTTCGCGGACAAGTGAACAATATATACTGTCGGTTTCCGTGGCTTGGAGTGAACTGTCGCCGAAATCAAGAACTTTAAATACGTTGATGTTTAGTACTATTTTGTAACTTTTATTTGTTATGGTTATCATGCACTAACATCCGACCTTTTGAAAATATAAGTAAAACTACAAAATAAAGATTAAGGTTTTGTGTCGGTGCAAAATATCCTTTCCCCATAACGATTGAATGTGTGTATATATTGAATGCTATTTGTTTGTATGTTTTGTCGTGCGCTTATTGAAAGTTGGTTGAAATACTTTGTTGGGTTAGACGGTGTATGGGGAAAATAGCACAGATATTTTATTGTTTAGTTGCTGGTCTAGGTAAGTGTCGACACGTAATTGGACTGAATTCGACCGGTTACGACAGAATTTTCCGATCTACATCGTGATTTTCCCTGTACGTCTTGCGTCCGGTTTTTGCGCATATTACTCCGCCGCTACTATAACACTAATATCTCACCAAACTTCACACATCAATCATTGATTCACTCATTATCTTCATCATGTATATTGCCTCCATTTTTGTGATATCGATTAACATTGCCATAAATTTAGATATTGTTGTAAGAGAATATTTGAGTATAGCTGTTTTCGCTGTTAGTGTGTAAGCATACATAACAATATGGCGAAGAAGGATTGGGGCGGTATTGATGAATTGCAGAATTCAGAAATGGACGAAGAACTCGCCGAACCTGACGAACGCAAGATGGTGGAATATTTGAATAAAACTGGCAAATACAAAATAACGTCTGCCGTGGGATTTGGTAGTCCTCGTGACCCAGGTCCTTATATTCCTCCAAGCTCTCCTCCAAGTTCGCATATTGCAACAAACAATGTCCAACTTCCAAAGATATCGTTCTTTTCAGGAACTGAACCGGTCCCCAGGTCGGAATGCTCATTTGACCTTTGGAAATTTGAGGTCAATTGCTTAGTAAAAGAAGAATTGTATTCTCGAAATGCATTGCTGCAAGCTGTGCGAAAATCTTTAAGAGGTGAGGCTAGTAGGGTATGCCTGCATCTAGGGGAAGGTGCCACTATTGATCTAATCATGGATAAATTTGAGGTCACATTTGGTACCGTGGTTACAGGCGAGTCTTTGTTGCAATCATTTTATGTCGAGCAACAAAAGCCAGGCGAATCGGTTGCTACTTGGAGCTGTCGTTTAGAGGATTTGCTCCAGCAAGCGAAACGCAAGGGCCCACTTGGTGAACGACAGATGCAGCGTATGTTACGAAACAAGTTTTGGACGGGTTTGAGTAATGAAAATCTCAAATCTGCAACCAGACACAAGTATGACACCGCACTAACCTTTGACGAGTTGTTACGTGAAGTGAGGGCGGTGGAAAAGGAGCTTTCTGATAATGAAAAAGTTAAGGGAGGTAAGACAAAGAAAACGCAACAGCAGGTGCAAACTGGTGTAATTAGTGACGCAAGTGCGCAGTCGCAACTGAAAGAAATAGTCGAGCGATTGAAGCGTTTGGAGAGTAAACCAAACGATACAAAGAGTGTTAATTTAACGTCCCTCTGTGACCAAATGACCGCGGTCATGGAGAGACTGGCTATGATCGAGAAAAAGTTTGAGTCGGCAACGGACGTTCGTAATCGCTCTGGCGAACGAAGACGCGGTCGCGGATATAGGGGAGGTAACACACAATCGGAAACTCTACCAAAAACACGATATCACCAACAGCCAGAGTCTTTAAACTAGTAGCGACCCCTGCAACTGGGCGACGTGGGGGTCGTAATGAGAAAAGCCCAGATAAAGTGGTGGGTGATTTGGTAGGTGATTCTAATGAGTCTACCGTCATAGTGGATGGAAATTATTGTTGTTGTTTGCTCGATACTGGATCCATGGTAACGACAGTATCTAACAAGTTCTACCGGGAACACTTGTCTCAAAAACCATTGTTTTCCCTTGATGATTTTGAACTTGAGATTTGTGGTGCTGGTGGCAACAGTCTTCCATACTATGGTTATATCGAGTTGGATATTAAGGTACCAGGAGGAAACACAGAAGTAACTGCCCCTATTCTTGTGGTACCCGACACTGCATATAATCTTAATGTCCCAATAATAGTGGGGACAAATGTTATGAAGTTTTTTGTAGGAACTGTTACGGAACCGGGACCATGGTA
>JAVTVY010013137.1:0-57109 GCA_036873755.1 Hanleya hanleyi | reverse complement strand
TTAAGAATACTGATCAGCGATACGGATTTGATGTTTTTTAACATCATGAGGTCTTGTTGGTATCATAGAAAACTGTTGAACGTTTCTCTCCGGCTTGAAACTATCCTATCTTTATGTATACTATGATTTTTTTGTGCTAATGCTGTTATATGAATTAGGTCTTTGGATTATGGACGCGTAAATTCTTCAACAGACGACGGCTGAATATTGAATGACGGACTAGAAGCTTGAATTGTAAATTACATTTTACGTGTGAATGTCGATTTTATTAGCTTATAGTGTAAGTCCAGATAAGGCACCTGTCTTTATGGGTCTAGATATCCAAGCTCATGGCACGGCTCGCCATGGTTTGACCACTAGAGGTTGTTCGTTGTTCGGTAGGTCACTGGACTTTCAGAGAGGTATGTGGTTCAAGGTGGGCCGGGAACTCGGCCACTACACCATTGACGTCACCGATTGGATCATCGCTAGAAAGAGAGTGGGATGAGTCGATAAGCATGTTGTCGAGTTGAGGAAATGTGGTTGATGCTGATCTGATTATCGAGTGGAGTTGCTGAGGGGCTGGGATGATGAGAGAGAGAGAACCGCGCAGCGCGTCAGGCTAGTCCCGGGATTAATCGGGAATGAGGATGGCAGCTCTTCGTGATTCGGAGGAACGTGGTAAGAAACGAGTTCACTGACAAGTGCATCAGATTGAAGCTATTGGGAATTTGTTTTTAGCTCGGTGGATAGAGCATTGCAGTCGTAAGGAGAGGTCGGTGGCTCAACCCCTGACCGGAAGCTCGGTCACTGCAATGGATTCCTCGAGGAAAAGGTGGTGGATTGTCGATGTTCAGGTTTTGGAGTAGTGGAATTGTAGGAGGTGTGGTTGATGATCTGATTATCGAGCAGAGTGACTGAGGTGATGGGGTGGTGCGGGGAAACGAATATGGCAACTCGTTAGGCTAGTTCCAGGGTTAATCAGGAATGAGGATGACGGTTCTTTGTGATAGGGAGGGGTGTAGTAGGAAGCGGGTTCATCAGCGTCTGTCCTACGAATTCACCTTTAGCTCAGTCGGTAGGACACTGGTCTTGTTTGTGTGAGGTTGAAGCTTCGAATCCCGGCATGAAACTCGGCCACTACAATAGTGTTTAACATGATTAGGGATATGGATAGATATTGAGAAGCTGTTGTTCATAATAAATGTAGATAACCTGCACTTTCAAGGTATTATTATAGACTGTTTTCCTGATACTTTGTTTCATGAACTGATATTCCACGTGTTGGTTGTTCTTCACTATTGCGTGATAATATTAAAATAAAGTAACTCTTATTATTATAAAAGCTTCATTTTAAAGTTGCGTTCTCATGACATCTGATTGTATCTTCCGTCAGACTAACCGAAAATTAAGATGTAATAAACAGACAGTGGGAGAATGAGCGCAACAGGCAAACCAGAACTTGTAATGCTATTATGGAGAGATTAATCACGTCACAACGCTGCATGGTCGCCGAAGACAGTGAAAGGCGCTCGAGGTATGAAATCATTAACGTCATGACTGGCGTCAAAAGGGACCGGAAAGACTTCTGGTACAGTATTCTGTTCCCTTATAGAAAGTTGTTTTTAATCCTCAGAGATTGTAGAAATATCGTCTGCATGGTTATCTTTAATATGACATGCACTTATACAAGCACCGCGGTTACGCTTTAATCCCTGGGCAAGCCACTGGATATACTTTAACGTAACTGATCACGCCTTTACAAAATCTCTGATGTTTCCAGGCGGTCAGAGATTTGGTGTGAATAAATTCCTGTATTTAATGGATATATTAATGGCATTGTGCAGTACTAACAATACAATTTGATAAATATATCAATGAAGACTTAACGTCGGACCACATATTGTACCTGTATACATGGGTTTTGAGAAGTGTTCCAACTTCGACCTAGAATATCAGATTATGCAGTCAGAAACCAAAGGAAAGCCAAATCGGCGGATAACACAAAACATATGTGGCTACTAAATAGGCACACTGTATAAGTAATGGCTTATAAACCGGTCTAAAGCACGAAAGTCTATACTGATATATCATTCAACGGCATGCCTGATGATGTTTTATCTCACTTCTCACACAATTAAAGGCATCATTAAAAGAGTGGCGTAAAACAATGACGACTTACTGACAAGAAGTCATGTGAAACGTCCATGACAAATGACAGATGGGATCATAATAATGCTGTTTAATTACCCTGCTACCCCTCATATAACTCGGCAACAATTTAATTGCCAACGCGAAATCACTGGACTGGCAAAGCCATCGAACACATCCCGTAAAATTTAATTTGGGGCATCGGGTTACATAGTGAGATATCTGTACTGTGTGCTGACAATTACATTAATGACAATTCGTCACGTGATTGAGAGTGCGATAAAAGGTCACCAGTGTTTAGCTCTATTGTTCCAAGTTCCAAAACAAAAAAAAACTAAAAACAGATCACCGTTCGTTATTTTGTTTTAAGAGTTTTAATGGATATGAGCTATTCATTCATGCATGATAGATATCGGGATGATATTAATCAATATGAGTCATTCATACCAGTTTGATACTGTGATTCTAAACAACTCGTACCTCGATCTTTGGATACTCTTCATATCAAGGGTCATATGAGACATTTAATATTCGGCCGTCGTCCATGAAAGAATCTCCGCGTCAATAATCGAAAAACCTATCAATTCCATATGTGTAAACAATTAAAATAATAAAAAGACATTGTGATGTTTGTTACCAATGGCTATCCACGCTAAATTGGTTTTATGTACTGTATGGTTTTAGCACTTGTATGGCTAGCTCGTTAATTATTGGAATTGGGGTCATTTTAGGGTCACTTTACGGGTCAAATGAGGTCAAAAATGCTGTTTTATTTAACATATTTTGTGATGTTTGTTATTCACTTTTGTATGCAGTATGGTTCAAGGTAAGGTGGACACTAAAACAACTTTGGCAATTTGAGGTCATTATCAGGTCACGTCGAGGTCAAATAACATCCAAAGATGACCAAAAGATGGGCCTTAAAACGATTTAGAACATTTTTGTGTAAAATTCCTTGTAAAGAAATGGGTATCAAATCTGAAGTAGTTCTACGGGGTGACTTTTTAGATATTAGTGTAGGGTAATTCAGTAGGCCTATTTTTTGTTGGTGAATTTTGGTAACATCCATTTTCTTATAGACTGGACCTTCCTGATCAATATATTTGTTGGTCCGAAGGTTTCTTTCTCAAGTTTGAAGCAGTTTGAGTTAACCCTTTCCGGCCTGGGTGATAGAGGGTTCGAAAATTTAGTGCCCTTTTGAACATTCACGGTATCACCAGAATGATTAAACATCGAGAGCAAAGACTTCCGTACTTCTGGAATATTATATTTGGTTAATTTTGAGGAATCTCCCATCAAGGCTAGTATCTTTCGCTTATTTTGAATTTGTTTGCTTAATTCTCAGCTGAAAATATGATGTTTAAGTCAAAATGACGGATAGGCGGGGTAATCTGAAAATCACATTTTTTATGTTGCTCGTGTAGTTCAAGACATTATTCTTACCTCATTGCGCGAATTTATCAAAATCGAGGGATTCCTATGCATAGCCTAACATTTTATTCCCATTTTGCATCTATTTACATATGCCAAAAATCAAGATTTAATGGTCAAATTCAAATTGGCGGCCATATGGGATCATCAGAAAATCACACTTTCGGCCGTTGCCCGTATAGTTCAAGCCAATATTCTTACCTCACTGTGCAAATTTATCAAAACCGAGGGATCCCTATGCATAGCCTAACATTTTATTTCCATTTTGCATCTATTTACATATGCCAAAAATCAAGATTTGATGATCAAATTCAAAATGGCGGCCATATGGTGTCATCTGAAAATCACATTTTTTCCTGTTGCTCGTGTAGTTCAAGGGATTATTCTTAGCTCATTATGCAAATTTAGCAAAACCTAGGGATCTCTAAGCATAGCCCAACATCCTAGGCCCATTTTGAATCTATATACATATCCCACAGATCAAGATTTGATGATCAAATTCAAAATGGCGTCCATATGGGGTCATCTGAAAATCACACTTTTTCCTTTTGATCATGTAGTTCAAGGCACTATTTTTACCTCACTGAGCAAATGTATCAAAGCTGAGGGATCTCTATGCATAGCCTAACATCCTATGTCCATTTTGAATCTATTTACATATGTCTAAGATCAAGATTTGATGATAAAATTCAAAATGGCGGCCATATGGGGCCATCTGAAAATCACACTTTTGGCCGTAGCTCGTATAGTTCAAGGCATTATTCTCAGCTCATTATGCAAATTTATCAAAACTGTGGGATCTCCAAGCATAGCCCAATAACCTCTACTCTTTTTGAATCCAGTTACGGATCCCTAAGATCAAGATTTGATGATCAAATTCAAAATGGTGGCCATATGGGGTCATCTGAAAATCATGTTTTTTTCATGTTGCTGGTTTACTTCAAGGCACTATTCTTCGCTTGTTGTGCAAATTTCAATATATTTCAATATAGCAGCTGTGTGGGGTTATCTGAATCTCCTGATTGTCCATGATGCTCGTGTATATCAAGGCATTGTTCTTAGTTGATTGTGCAAATTTATCAAAAAGGGAGGTTCCCACATCATAGCCAGATACCTTTTGCCCATTCTCTTAAATTCAAAATGGCGACCATAACGAGTCATCCGGAAATTCTTCTTTCTTCATATTTACTGTTAGAATATTTTTATTCTAGGTACAAACTTGTTTAAATTGAGCAGAATAACGCCATAGCTTATTACATTATGCCTATTTTTATTCTGTTGGCATAGTCTTCAGCTGAGAATACAATTATTAAATTCAAAATGGTGACCATGTGTGTTCATCTGAGAGTCATATTCTCATGTTGCTCTTAGAATTCAAGTTAATGTGATTACATGGAGCTGAAAGTATCAATTTCTTAAAGCCAAGCCCCTTCACAAAACAGATCGAGCTGACTATTTATGGGCCTACATGTAGTTTGGCTCTATTCGTACAATCATCAGCTAGAAAACTAATCATCGACAGACAATATAATGGTTACATAATGGTTATTATGCCCATCTTAAACCCTACACCACATACAACTTATTCCGTCTGTCTACCCATTCGTAACAATTAGTATTGTAGATATTAATTTATAACCAATTTGTACCCATTTTCGATCTCATTTACATGTACCAAAACGTTACCCTAAAATGATCTTAATTTGGATAATTAACGTGTTATCTATGACTAATATAAAACTTAACACTACATACTACTGATTCAATTTAGATACTCATTCGTAACAATTAGTACTGTGACTATAAGTTATAACTGATTTTCACCAATTTTTGATCTCATTTTACCCAAATATGACCCTAAAATGACCTTGATTCTAATAATAACTTGTTATCGATGACTACATCCAACCCTACACTACATTCAACTGATTCAACTGGAATACCCAATCGTAACAATTAGTACTGTGCATATAGCCGATTTTCACAAATTGTTGACCTTATTTGCCCCAAAAGTGACCCTAAAATGACTCAATTCTTACAATAAACGTGCTATCTATGACTACCTGACATTCTACACTACTTACCAACTAATTCAGCTTGGATACTCATTGGCAACAAACAATGTGGTGGATGTTAATTTATAACCGATTTTACCAATTTTTGACCTTATTTGACCCAAAGAGTGACCCCAAAATGACCTTAATTGACCAAAATCAGGGTGGTATCCCCTCCTGCCTTGATCTCTACCACTCAAAGAACTGATTTAGCATGGGTACCCATTTGTAACAAAAAATGCCATCGAAAGTTTTTAAAAGCGCTTTTGATGTCTTTGGCCGGCCTACTACAAGTCGAAAGCCTGAAGATATAGGTTTTACTATATGAACTTCGAACAAGCTACAACATTTCAACATACATTTGCGGACTTCACCGGGGGTGGCAGGAGACGGGATGGAAGTAGTCTAAGTGTGACAAGGTGTAACAGTATAATTTGAAATCTCCAACCAACGATTATACCGTATTCTATGAATGGGTTTACAGTCCTAATGCAATAAACCCTTAGTACACTTGTGACAATGAAAGTAGTTTTCGGTCTCCAATCCACAATACACCCATCAACTTGGGTTCCGTAAAGTTCAACTTTAGCGCATCGACGTATCTATGCATTTAAAGAAGTTTGCTGGCGTGGAGCAGTAATATAAGAAAAAGAACGAAAAAACTTTCTCAACTTTCTACATCATTATATTCCGGCTGCAGTTTCGAACGTAATCTTCTTCTCAAGGAATACTGTTTTCAAATGACAGACTGGTATATATACAAATACAGGGCACAACGGTCGCTAGACATCGTGCCTGGCTTAATCCTACCTGGCCTGGGGGGGGGGGGGGCATTATGGCCGCCCTACCAAACTTTCTGCACTATCTCCGGAACGGCGAAAAATGGAGAGCTGAAACGCCGTGACTTTATAGTTTATCTTATTGGGGTCATTTTGAGCCTATTTGCATAACCCCCTGAGCAGAGGATCGTGAGTAAATTCAAGATGGCGGCCACGTGGCGTACCAGAAAAGTAATGTTTTTGTCATATTTCTTCAAAATTTCTGCTTTTCCGCGATGAAAAGTGGGCAAAAACTATTTTATTTCATATCACATTAATATTTGCTAATTTTTCATTCAGCTTTTGTAGAGAAATTGCAAAAATAAAAAAATTGGAAAATCTGACGGAAAAATCGACCAAAAAATGTCGTTTTTGAAAATGACGTCATCAAAACGGCCATCTTGGATTTGTTTTTTTACATTTTCTGGTAGAGCTTGACCCAAGCGTATAGTGTAATCAGTTTCAGCCCCCTAGCTCAAGGGGTAAGAAAAATAATTACGAGGGGGAGCCATTTCGGCCCCCCCCCCCAGGCCTGGACAGGTCCCAAAAAGCCCAGGCCAGATAGGTTTAAACAAGCAGTGACTTGATAACATGCTGACATTAACAGAAACAGTTGGTCACAATAAGAGAGATTAGCGATAATTCAAGTAAGTACAATACATGCAATAAACAATAATCAAAATCAAACATAATTGGTCTGTGAAGCAGAGGTGGGTATTTTCAGGATGTGACATGCTTCAACACTTTGATAAATACGTACTTGTATTGTATGAGATCTTCTAATTTCACAAAGTTGTTAACCCTATCTGCCCTGGGCGATTTGGGGTGTACCGCAGCCTGGGGGGGGGGGACGGAAAGTGCCGCCCCCCCATATAGTTTCGCTATCGCTAAGGCTAGAGGGCTGAAACTTACCACACTATAGCTTTGGGTCAAGCTCTACAAGAAAATGTAAAAAAATCCAAGATGGCCGCCATGATGACGTCACTGTGACGTCATTTTCAAAAAGAGTAGTTTTGGACTATTTTTCGGTCAAAATCGTCGAATTTTTTTATTTTTGCTTTTTCTTCGCAAAAACTGCATGATAAATTAGTAAATAATAATCTGATATGAAATAAAATAAGTTTTACCCGCTTTTCCGTAGAGAAAAGCAACATTTTTGAAGAAATATGACGAAAGTATCACTTTTTCTGGTACCCCACATGGCCGCCTTTTTTAAATTACCCGTGATCCTCTGCTCGTGGGGTTATGCAAATAGGCTCAAAATGACCCCAATACGATAACCTATAACATCACGAATGTTTCAGCTCTCCATTGTTTGGCGTTCCGGAGATATCACAGAAAGTTTGGTAGGAGGGCATTTTGCCCCCCCCCCTCCCGCAGGCCTGGTAGGGTTAATGGGGGAAGGGAGGGAGGGGGAACAAATCAGGGGGTGTTTTTTGGTGATGCTGAGACATATGTTTCAGAAAAATGCAAGAAATATGGCGAAAACATGACTTTTTGGGTACCCCCACATGGCCGCCATTTTGATTTTTACCCATGATCCTTTGCTCGGGGGGTCATGCAAATATGCTCAAAATGACCCCAATATGATAATCGAAAAAGTCACGGAGTTTCAGCTCTCGATTTTTTGTCGTTCCGGAGATACAAGCAAAAAACCAACAGGGGGGGAGCAGAAAGTGCCCCCCCCCCCCAGGCCAGGTAGGGTTAAACAAACAAAATAACAAATATATTCAAAGTCTATGTGATCCGTTCAATTCGGAACTGCAGGTGACTGCACAGGATGTTTGTATTAAACAAGCAGCATTCAAAACCAAAAATAATTTCCTTATGCGAATCTATCGTTCTGTAACATACATGTAATTTAACGTACAGGTTGCAATATACATGAACATTGCGCGTCTAAACCAAAATCAGGAGGATCAAATTATCAAAGAAATGACATAGAAATCGGGGCTACATTGTATCTGCGGTTTCCTTCAAGTTTCTTCATGACATACACTACATCGGTTAAGTTCATGGATGGAATATATACAGAAAGTACACTGTGTGGAATGCGACAACGGGATTTGTCAGTTGTAGACAGGCGATATTCAGCTATTTTATTGTACCGAATATTTCGGGAATAATCCTAGATAATATATTCATTTCAATGATACAATCATAGCCCACGTCCGATAAAGCAGCAACTTGAATGACAACTGTGACATCCACGTACATGCGTTAAAATTCACCTTTTGTGAACTGAACTGGTCTTTTGGTCGTAAAACCAGTTGAATGAAATACCAGATTTATCTCGCAACATTGTGGTCGTAAACAACTTTTGGTCGTGAAACCAGATGATTGAAATACCAGATTTGTCCTGTAACATTGTGGTCGTAAACAACTTTTGAACACAAAATAAACGCCGAGCGTTCACGGGAGACAACTGCGTCCGAATCTTGTTATACTGCCTCGTGATTTTGTTACATTACATCGGGATGTGGGATATCGTCTTGAGATTTTGTTGATTATTGCAGTGTAATGTTTCTTGAGATGATACATTTATGTCGAGGAATTACGGAATATCACGAGACGGAGTTAAACCAACATGGATGAACAATTTTATACGGGGTATAATAGACATAAATAGGTAAGAAATAAACGTGAATACAAATATATTTATGCTATCTAATATCTCGCTACCATATTTCTGTATCCTGTTTTATCAGCATCCACAATGAGCAGAGGACGATTTATATGATTGCATGCCATTAGCTATGAAAGCAGCTTTTAACGATCTTACGTTTACGCATGTACGATGAACGTCAAACTTATTCGTCTCTCTATTATTATTTTATGGATCGTCAAATTAATTATTTATATCTCTATTTTTATCGTAGTAGCAGTCTCGCAACCACAGAGGTGTAAGTGGTGTTACATTATCGATTAGAAAGTTTCCAGATAAAGAAAATCGTTGAGATAATGTTGTAACAATAGCATATTTCCCGATTATTTTCCAAAGACTTTTAGAATGATTGACTTGATTCCTTTGATTCATGGATATAAGAGAAAAACATAGGAGCGTGCTGTCGAATTTGTTGGAAAATTAATGCCAGAATGAATATATTCAGTCAGCAATCAATAGAACAGAACAGGTTCTATGGCCGGAAAGATAATCTTTCTGTTAACACGACTTGAAGACATTTCAAGAATCGCAGTATTATGAAAATATTGACTTGTTTTGAGGGGAATATGCAGGTTTGTTACCCCTCGGCTGTGCATATTGCCCTCGCCGCATCAACTTAACTCTGTGTTAATCTATTATCTCTCGAGCAAATTAATGTTTCATTTTCAGAAGCACAATCCTTCTGAGTTGATTGTTTTCAGTGGGCAATCGCCTGCAACATAATTTATCATGCACGAGATTGCACTGATTCGGAGCTGCTTCACTACTATCGTGTAAATCCCACAACGCACGTATAGTTGTTCGATTACGCTTAGTTACTCGAATAATGTGCTAGGGTACGATTCTACTTACAATTAGATGGGGAGAGGGAATTTATTTCTGCTGTGTTCTGCAGCTAAAATCAACTCGACGAACTGCTCCGTCATCGGCTGTTTGCAGCGCGAGCGAGAGAACGGGGCGACCTATGTTGTAATAATCTCCCTTTAGTGTGTATTCCATGGGGGGGGGGTTGGTGGTGGAATATGCAGTTTCAGCGGGTGCAGTTTTATCTCATTACAATTTATATAGGGAAACACCCTAATAATTATAATGATGGTATATAATTCCGCCTAAGCCAATGCA
This sequence comes from Hanleya hanleyi, assembly GCA_036873755.1. NCBI lineage: Eukaryota > Metazoa > Mollusca > Polyplacophora > Lepidopleurida > Hanleyidae > Hanleya > Hanleya hanleyi. The sequence continues at coordinate 46,889 of JAVTVY010013137.1, read as the reverse complement.
AGGGGCCGCATGATCATTTCAGTGCAGATGTCCACATGAACAGCTAAGGTAGCAGCTTGACTAGATAGAGAACATCCCAGCTGATCACAGCTGATCCTTGGGATGTCGTTAGGTACAGTGTCGTCGTTAGGTACAGTGTCGTCAGACTGCATATGGATTGAAGTAGATCGATTGTTTCGTTCTACATGTATTATGTTGTGCTTCCCATATGTTCACCCAATGTAAGTCGGATATATAAAACTGTTTCATCTTTAAATACAAATTAAAAATTTTCCTTCTGGTATCCTTGCAATTTCAACACATCTCTATTTGAATCGTAGCCAATTCTTCCCTCTTGTTTGTATTAATTTCGGGTTCGCTCCCTGTGTTCCCAGACCTATCCCTCTGAATTACTTCCGGTTAACCTATTCTAAAGCACATACCGAGAATCTAACGATTCGTGATATGTGTTGTATCCCAGGTACGCTTTTATTGTACCTGTTCATGTGGCAACTTGGATGGTATGATCACATGGCCCCTAACACCTGCATAAGCGGTAATGCTCTGACAACTCGTATATTGCTAACTGGTGAGCTGTTTCGCTGTGACAACTCGTAAGCCAATCAAACCCTCGAATTTTAGCAGAGGTGTAATATCGCTGCAACCCAACCGTGCCAGGGAAGCTAATCAACACCCACATCATTTGAATATGTAATTTATCAGTGTTCAGGGCACGTTCTTTTGCACCATACTGTTTTCGGGGGTCATGGTTGCTGCTGGGGGCGTGAATGTTGGACGGGGGTGGATTTAGTGTCACACTTCAAGAATATTTCACTTACTTGGCGACCGCCATTTTAAGTCGTGGAGGAAGCTGGAGTATCAAGAGAGAACCGCCGCCAGTCGGCAAGGGACTGGTGAACTTTCACACATCATCAGCGGGGCTCAAACCTGTGCCGGTTGAGCCGTGTGAGACTATCCATCCCCAGCGAAGCGCTTAGATAACTATTGTGAATTGGAAATTTAACAGTATAGGTTTATAAATTTATTTGTGCATTTTGTTCCTTCTATTAAAATTTGGTATATAAAATTGATAACTTGTATATATTATTTTACTGAAACATGTGGAAATAAACTGTTAATTTAAGATTTATAATTCCTGTATTAAAAGTGAACAGATGTCTACCTGTCTTTGCATCTGTGACTTTAATCAACTATTGTATTAATTCCTGAACTGAACTTGAACCGTCTACATGTCAACGTAATTAACTATTGTATAAATCGGGACACACAGTAAGTGGTATTCAGGTGGAACAACAAACCTGCACTTGGTGGGGATTACCTGGTGGTTCACTAGGAACTCTCAGCAGGTGACAGTTGTCTCGAATTATTCAGGTTACATCTGGAACCAGTTTCTGTGTGGTTCTATTCAATGGTGCTCACCTGCCAAACCGAGAAACTGCTTTAAAAGGACAGGCACATGAAGACTTGGCATGGTTTCAAACTTCCAGACAATATGTCTGTATACACTAGTGAACTGATTGCTATAATTAAGGCTCTCGAATGGATCATCGAGCACAAACCAATCCGTGAGGTGATACTCAGTGACTCCCTTAGTGGACTCGCATCCATCAAAAATTCTATATCTGACAGTAGACCTGATCTCATACACAAAATAGAATGTATATGTACACAAATACACAACGAGGGTATAGACGCCATTTTAGCATGGGTCCCCGCGCATGTCAACATCAGAGGTAACGAAGCAGCCGACAAAACTGCCAAAGACAGTCTTGCTAAAACTACACACGATGTGCCAATAGGATTAGGATATAAAGAACTCAACACTATCATTAGACGCAAAATAGATAGCAAGTGGCAAAAGGAATGGAACGAAGAAGAACGTGGACGGTGGTTACATAAGATCCTTGATGGAGAGAAAAGACAAGCCCAGGGATTCCAGTTAGACAATAAACGTGATGACCGCATAATCACCAGATTAAGACTAGGCAAAACCGGACTTAAATCACATCTGTCCATGCTTCTGAAAAACACCTCACCACTCTGTACCGCATGCAACAATGTAGAAGAAACAATAGAACACGTGCTACTTGAATGCCCAATCCACAACCAACAACGTGTGGCACTTGGAAACGAATTAAAAAAATTCACATTACCAGCGTTATTAAACCCTAAGCCCCCCATTAGAAATCAGGTATTCAAGTCCTTGATAAATTTTATCAAAACTGCTGGTTATTACTCCAGTATATAATACTACCGCCGTACATGCGCAGCCTTTTTTTTTTTTCCACATAATCAACTACTAGTACATCAAGTACTATGACACGATTTGATAGAGGCCAAATCATTCTTCTGACTTCAACAAATGGTATGGTTGCAGCGGAGTTACCTTGATACTGAGGGCCGTGTGCACCATAGCCATACAAAACATTATGGCCATAATAAACTATCCATACATAACATCCGGCCAAAATGTCACAGACACATTTAGAAATAAAACAGGCATGGCAACAACGGAGTTACCTTGATAGTGAGGGCCGTCTGTTCCACTGTCCTACAAAACAAACGATGGCCAAATCTAATTGAATTCATGACAACATTAGCACGGCCAAATCGCATATAGCGAGCAGTATTCGGCATAAAATATAGGAAATGGTGATGGCGGGGTTACCTTGATACTGAGGGCCGTCTATCTCATTGTCCTACAAATTCTTTATGGCCATCAAACGATAATGCATGCAGAAATAATACAGAGCCATTTATTTGTGTATTCACCTAGTACTGAATCTATCGAAATGTTTAGTTATTTATTCATTTGTTTATCTATTTACTCACTTAATTATATATTGCTATTCATATTATGTGACCGACGGTCGGGGCGTGCCTGTTGTTGGGAGGAAGATATATCAAATTATTGCATCGAAAAACAATAGAAAACAAGAATGACTACAAGCCTTCTATTTCATATGATACAGGCACACCGAAGACCACAGACGAGTTGGGCAAGACCTGAAACAGAAGACGGATGACGATTACAAGAATACGATCAGCGCCTTGAGTGACAACGCCGCATAGCAAGAACAGCCAGAATCAGAATACTCGACCCTAGACCACACCGGACACGCTACCCCTTAGATGTTACCGAACTGACGCCTCAACACAGAATATGATCCTTTGACTTTCACGCAATATAGGGCGTAGACCTGCCGTTCTGTACCCCACTACACACTCCAAGCAATTGTAACAGGCACAGATTTCTGGAAGGACCCACCCTGTTCCCAAGGGCGTCGTTAGGGAAGTCGTCTCGAAGAATCCTGAAGTCGCCCTGGTTCTCCCAGTTTTTTCTGGACGGCTTTGTGCGTACTATGGGGTACCGAGACAAAGGAATCATCCACGCGATTACAACAAATATTTTCCAGTATAAAAACCAATAACAGACTTAACGACTTGTACATAGCGACTCTTCTCTAATAGTATTTATATTTCCTCATTGTTATTGTTATTCATTATTTAATTATTTATTTTAATATCTAGCGCTGCAAAAGATCTTAAATTAACAAAGAAATGTACCGTGAAATTTAAATAAAACATTGAGTTGATGGGCCGCGAAATCCGTATGGGAAGCGGCCCTTAAACTACACTTTCAATCAAAAGACTTGCCAAAAACAGCGGAAGAAATCGACAAGCCTACACTCAGGACGGAATACAAACCAGAGCTAAGTTTTTGAATTCAATTTCTGCACTTAATTCACTCTTAGACTCTGTATAATAACACCACACTTTTGGTTTCCAAGTCAACCTCCCCCCGATAACCACAAAATGTCCCAACCCCCTGCAACTGATCAGTCGGCAAATAGAAAACGCCGGCGCGGCGAGGAAATCAACACTGAAAAACCCCCTCCCACCCAAAAACAACGAGCCCTACCCGAAAGGCCTAATCTTTTAAATTTTGTGGGGATCATACACAGCCTTACTCAGATCAAAGCCACGAGCTTACCCAAAGCCAAAGTTGCAAAAGACATCCAATAACAAGCCGGAGACGTAAAAACAGTCTATGAATTACCCGGAGGAGACCTCAAAATCCACTGCCATTCTAAAACACAGTATGAAAAACTACTTAGGTTAGACGTCCTAGCTGGCAAACCCGTCTCAGTAAAACAGTATCAGCAAAAAAGAGAGCAACGCAAAGGCGTAATTTATGGAATTGATCTAAGTGTTAAGCTAGACGATATTAGAACTACTCTCTCGAAACAAAACGTAGTATTCGCTGAAAGACTGCAAAAGGACAAAACGGATACAACTAGCATAATGTTAGTATTCAATGGAAATAAACTTCCAGATACTGTCTGCCTATGGTTTCGTTCAGGGCCCCATAGCTACGAGCACTGCACAGAAACCCATAAAAAATGCGCAAACTGCAAGCAGAATCATAGCTCAGCTTGGAAAGGGTGTATTTACTACAAAAGTGCTAAGGCAGTTCAGTATATTAGATCAGACAAAGGCGTCTCCTACGCAGAAGCAGTCAGAGAAATAAAAGTGAACCAAACACTCAGAGAAACAATAGACATGCGAAAACCTGTGAGCGAAGTAGCAATTAACAATAAGGCACCAGTGACAGAACAAACAATGGAGTCAGAAACCGCGGACAAGCCCGAAACAATTAGCATGAGTAAAATCGAATTCCTAGGCTTTATTAACATTGTTATTAACTCAGTCCACAATGCCAACCTCAAAACAAACAAAGCTGACATAATAGCCCGCATTGCTCAAGACTTCTTGAATTAGGAATTTAACCCCAAAGAAATAATAGCATGGGGATTCAATCCAAAATACAAAAGAAAAACATCAACTCCCAAGAAAAACAATAGCGCCCTCAACACCTCTATATGAGAACACCTGGGACAATAGGTTAGCCCACCGCGTAATACATAACAACCCAATTTTCAATAAACAACTCACCATACTCCAATGGAATGCCCGAAGCATCGGGAAAAACGGGGACAATCTTAAAGTCTTAGTAAATGAAATCAGCCCAGATATAATTTGTGTTCAGGAAATTTTTTTGAAGCCAGGAAAAAATAAATTTACAATAAACGGATATAATAGGGGAAACCTCATATTAATATATGAGGACCTGATTCACATAGAACTAGATAAAAGCCCTACCAGTGACGATCTCGAATGGCACGCTATTCAGGTCTTCTTCAATAACAAACCTATTAACATCATTAATTTATATGCCCCAGGAAGTCTAAAGAAAATCTCCCCAAAAGAACTGGACAACATCAAAAAGAAATTTAACTTCTCTATTATCATATGCGGTGATTACAACAGTCATAACCCCATTTGGGACGACAATTGCACCAAGGCAGACGAAAAAAGCCAAGTAGTGGAAAAATGGATTGACCAAAACAACCTATGATATTTAAATAATGGCCACGGGACGCGAATAGACATGAACACCAGTAAACTATCTGCAATAGATTTAACTATTGTCTCCCCTGATCTAGCTGTTAAATCCGAATGGGAAGTGATTCCCGACACGCTTGACAGCGACCACTTCGCCATTCTGACGCAAATTAGTATAAAACCGGACTCTGAAAGGACAGACGCCTCTCCAAAATTTCAGTACTCCAAAGCCGAATGGAAAAGCTTCCAGAAAGACTGTCAAACCCTAAATCATGACGAGATATTCAATTCCGATCCAGAGATGTTTAATGAAAATATTACAAATTCACTACTAAACATAGCACAAAAATATATTCTGATATCACAACAGCGCCACAACAAAAACCCGGTACTCTGGTGGAACCCAGAGTGTGCAAAGAATATTGCGGCCAAAAAGAAGGCACTTAGAAAATTCAAAAAAAGTAGGGTCCAAAGTGATCAGGCGAACTACAAGGAACTCAAAATCATAGCTGAAAAAAGTGTCAAAGAAGCTAAATCCAAATGCTGGGAAGACTTTTGCAACACTATAGATACCAAAACCAATTCAAAAAAGTATGGAACAAAATAAAAAATATACAAGGAAAGTTAACAAACACAGTCACTGAACAAAACTAAAAAAACAAACAAAGAAAAGGCAGAACACCTCGCCGAATCTTTCGCTTCAAACAGTAGCGATAGCAACCTGAAACCAGAATTCAGAAAAATTAAGGAAGAAACAACGATAGAAAACGATTTGGACGATCATTTAGAAAACTATCTCAATGCAGACTTCACCATTAATGAATACCGCAAGGCTATACACTGTAAAAAAGAGAGCTCACCTGGTGAAGACAAACTAGGATACACGATCCTTAAACACCTACCAAATAAAACACAGAAACTAATTTTGAAACTAATTAATGTCAGCTGGCAGACCAAACAACTTTCAAGTAAATGGAAAACATCTATCGTTATCCCAATCCCAACACCAGGTAAAGATCCATCAGACAGCAACTATTACCGCCCAATTTCTCTCACTTCAATTCTATGCAAAATAATGGAAACCATGGTAAAGAATAGACTGGAATTTCATATGGAAAACAACAACTTCTTCTCACTCAGCTTTCGTAAGAACAGAAGTACATTAGACCATATAGCCAGATTACAACACTCAATAAAAAAGGGGAATGCCAAACATCAGTACACACTAGGTATCTTCCTAGACATAGAAAAAGCATTTGACCTTGTATGGCAGGACGGCATAATTATTCAATTAAGCAAACTTGGGATTAAGGGAAGAATGCAACACTGGATAAAAAAGTTCCTAAACAATAGAAATTTTAAAGTTCGCATAGGAAACACCCTATCCACCGACCATGAATTAGACAACGGTACCCCTCAGGGAAGCGTCATAAGCCCCACCCTTTTTAACATCCTCATTAATGGCCTAGCCGATGAAATTGACACGAAACATCCAGAAGTAGAACAGTCTCTATTTGCTGACGATTCTGCCCTCTGGAAAACCGCACGTTCCATAAAAAAATTGACAGGTATAATGCAAAATACACTAGATACAATTAGCGGCTGGGCGGATAAATGGGGCTTCAAATTTTCCGCTCTCAAAACAACGGGTATTATATTCTCAAACAATAAACACATTTACGTTAAACTATCACTAGGTCTGAAAATTGAATTCAAAAATAGTGTTAAATATCTAGGTATGATCTTTGACAGAAAACTCACATGGAAAGACCACATCGATCAACTAGTTCTTCGGTGCAATAAAGACCTGAACCTCATGAGGTGTGTGTCTGGGACAAACTGGGGAGCGAGTAAATATAGTTTGATAAAATTATACCAAACACTTATTAGGTCAAAAATAGATTACGGGTCCATCGCCTACCAATCAGCATGTAAGACACAACTAAAAAGAATAGACAGCATCCAATATTCTGCTCTTAAAATTGCTACTGGAGTCTTCAAGGGAACCGCCTTATGTAGTCTTCAAATAGAAACCAATGAGAAACCTCTTCGTTTAAGACGAGAGGAACTGTCCATGAAATATGCAGGAAAAACTAGAGCTAAGAGCGATAATCACCCATGCCACAAAATTTTTGAAGATAAAAATGAATATGAATATTTAAAGAAAAATTGGGAAAAAGATTCCGCCCCCCTAGGCTAGACCGTAAATAACCTATTCCGAGAACACGAAATACCCATCGCACACATCTGCGACACAGACAAAATCACTAGGCCACCCTGGGAATTAGAGTCGCCCCACGTGGACACAAGTATACACGACTACATCACAAAGAAGGACAACCCAGACTTCATAAGAGCCACCACCCTTGAATATATCAACCAAAACTGGAAAAATTACTTAAAAATCCATACAGACGGATCGAAAAACACAAGTAATAACACAGGATCAGCTTTTGTTATACCTGAGCTCAACATACACAATGGTTTCAAACTTCCAGACAATATGTTTGTATATAGACAGTGAACTGATTGCTATAATTAAGGCTCTCGAATGGATCATCAAGCACAAACCAATCCGTGCTGTGATATTCAGCGATTCCCTTAGTGGACTCACATCCATTGGAAATTCTATATCTAACAGTAGACCTGATCTCATACACAAAATAGAATATATCTGTACACAAATACACAACGAGGGTATAGACGCCATTTTAGCTTGGGTCCCCGCTCATGTCAACATCAGAGGTAACGAAGCAGCCGACAAAACTGCCAAAGACAGTCTTGCAAAAACTACACACGATGTGCCAATAGGATTAGGATATAAGGAACTCAACACTATCATTAAACGCATAATAGATAGCAAGTGGCAAAAGGAATGGAACGAAGAAGAACGTGGATGATGGTTACTTAAGATTCTTGATGGAGAGAAAAGACAAGTCCAAAGATTCCAGTTAGACAATAAGCGTGATGACCGCATCATCACAAGATTAAGACTAGGCAAAACCGGACTTAAATCACATCTGTCCATGCTTCTGAAAAACACCTCACCACTCTGTACCGCATGCAACAATGTAGAAGAAACAATAGAACATGTCCTACTTGAATGCCCAATCCATAACCAACAACGTGAGGCACATAGAAACGAATTAAAAAAAATCAACACTCCCTTAACATTACCAGCGTTATTAAACCCTAAGCCCCCCATTAGAAATCAGGTATTCAAGTCCTTAATAAATTTTATTAAAACTGCTGGCTATTATTCCAGTATATAATACCACCGCCGTGCATGCGCAGTCAACATTTTTTCTCCTTTTTTCACATAATCAACTACTAGTACACCAAGTACTATGACACGATTTGATAGAGGCCAAATCATTCTTCTGACTTCAACAAAGGGTATGGTTGCAGCGGAGTTACCTTGATACTGAGGGCCGTGTGCACCATAGCCCTACAAAACAATATGGCCATAATAAACTATCCATACATAACATCCGGCCAAAATGTCACAGAAACATTTAGAAATAAAATAGGCATGGCAACAACGAAGTTAGCGTGATACTGAGGGCCGTCTGTTCCACTGTCCTACAAAACAAACGATGGCCAAATCTAATTGAATTCATGACAACAATATCACGACCAAATCGCATATAGCGAGCAGTATTCGGCATAAAATATAGGAAATGATGATGGCGGAGTTACCTCGATACTGAGGGCCGTCTATCTCGTTGTCCTACAAATTCTTTATGGCCATCAAACGATAATGTATACGGAAATAATACAGAGCTGTATATTTGTGTATTCACCTAGTACTGAATCTATCGAAATGTTTAGTTATTCATTCATTTCTTCATCTATTTACTCACTTAATTATATATTGCTATTTATATTATGTGACTGACGGTCGGGGGGCGCCTGTTGTTGAGAGGAAGATATATCAAAGTTGCATCGAAAAACAATAGAAAACAAGAATGACTACAAGCCTTCTATTTCACATGATACAGGAACGCCGAAGACCACAGACGAGTAGGACAAGACCTGAAACAGAAGACGGATGACAATTACAAGAATACCAACAGCGACTTGAGTGACAACGCCGCCCAACAAGAAAACCCAGATTCAGAATACTCGACCCTAGACCACACCAGACACACTACCCCTTAGATGTCACCGAACCTCAACACAGGATATGATCCTTTGACTTTCACGCAATATAGGACGTAGACCTGCCGTTCTGTACCCCAATACACACTTCAAGCAATTGTTACAGGCACAGATTTTCTGGAAGGACCCACCCTGTTCCCAAGGGCGTCGTCAGGGAAGTCGCCTCGAAGAATCCTGAAGACGCCCTGGTTCTCCCAGTTTTTTTTCTGGACGGCTTTGTGCGCACTATGGGGTACGAAGACAAAGGAATCATCCACGCGATTATAACGCATATTTATCACTATAATAACAGACCTGACGACTTGTACATAGCGACTCTTCTCTACTAGTATTTATATTTTCTCATTGTTATTGTTATTCATTATTTAATTATTTATTTTAATATCTAGCGCTGCAAAAGATCTTAAATTAACGAAGAAATGTACCGTGAAATTATAAAAAAACATTAGGTTGATGGGCCGCGAAATCCGTATGGGAAGCGACCCTTAAACTACAATTTCAATCAAGACTTGCCAAAGGAATCACCTACGCGACTACAATGTACAATGAACACATACTTACCACTATAACCTAATCAAAAACCAACCGATGAACCTGTACATAGACAATTCTTCTATTCTATTTATATCGCCAGCCGCCCATTTATTATTATTTACTTATTTATTTATTTATATATTTATTTACTTATTTATTTATTTGTTTATTTCATAATACAGCGCTTGTAAACATCTTCAATACACTAAGAAATGTAACGTGTAATTAAAATAAAACATTGAGTTGATGGGCTGCGAAATCCGTATGGGAAGCGGCCCTTACACTGCAATTTCAATCAATCAAAAGATTTGCCAACATTCATGCATAGCCGCTAATAAAGACAGTTCTCGGGTTTGGATCACAAATTTTTATTCTGTGTTTCAGGTGAGTACACTTGTTTATGTATTTTCAGGTATTGTAGGTTTAATTCCCCTATTTGTGTGTTTATATAATTGTCATATTGGTTTGTCTGACTTATTAGATATTTCAGTTAAAAGTAATTTACTTATATTGAAATATGCAGTAAGCAGTAATTTAATATAATACATTTCATTGTATATAATTTATGAATTTTATGATCATTGAAGTATTGACTATAGCCGAATATGAATTGTAATTGTTAATATGTATATTGTGGAATTAGTTTCACATGTACATATCCTATTGAACATTCATGCACAGCCGCTAATAAAGACAGTTCTCGGGTTTGGATCACAACTTTATATTCTGTGTTTCAGTTATTTAAATTAGATTATTTGGTCGAGAACACAGCTGAACCCGGTACCTCTCATCAAACCACATGGCAGGACGTGGAATGACTCCCCTAAATTATAGCCCGAGATCCACAAGAAGTGGAAGTGTGATAGGACACCAACCACCACTGGCACTCACATTGGACCAACCTACAACATCAAGAATATCCGAGCAACGGGAAACAACTCAGCAACAAAATATATCAGCCGCATCTCATGGGTCAACCAACACCGAAGACAATAATCAAGTCATAACAGATTGTGATATGGCTAAACACATCACTTTAGAACATTTTCGCGGAGACGACTCCCAAAACAGTAAGAACTGGTTTACCAAATACTTGAAGTATGGTGAATTTTATGGATTTGACAATGCCAAACGATTGGCCTTATTTCAATTTCAATCTGCAGGACATGCTTTGCAATGGTATGAGCTATTGTCCCTGAAATACAAAGTGACTGGGCTTTGTTACAAGCTGCATTTCATAATAGGTTCCCACAGGACTCCAATCTGTTAGATGTGCAGCTATCAGGCATCACTCAACAGCCATCGGAATCAGTGCTGGATTATTGAATCAAGGGTTGTTACCACAATTGAAAGGAGGGATTATACAGGGAAAACCAAAAACAGTTGATGAACTACGTCAAAGTGCTCAATTAGCAGAAAAACCAAGTCAGTTGACGTCGCAAACAAATATCGCTCAAGTGCTGCAGTTTAATACTAGACCCCAACGGGAAGCTGTGTACCGAATTTGAGAAAGATCCATGCAGTAGTTCCTGAGAAATCGCAATAAACAAGTTCACGAGGAAATCCAACATGGGCGCCTTGTGGCCATATTGGATTTTCGAATCGGACCAGAAAAGGTATCTTGCACAACTAGACCCCAATGGGGAACCTGTGTACCAAATTCGAGAAAGATTCATGCAAATCTCAATAACAAAGTTTCATGAGGAAATCCAAGTTGGCCACATGGTGGCCATATTGGATTTTGGAATCGGACCAGGGAAGGTATCTTGCACAATAAGACCACAAGGGGAACCTGTGTACCAAATTTGACAAAGATCCATGAAGTAGTTCCTGAGAATATGCTATATGGCACACAAATGCACATTGTTCATTTATGATCTCTGTTTATTCACCTAATTTATGCTTAATCTGATGTATGTGTATGAATTTCAACTTTAGTGTAAATATGTTTTATCTGGTGAATAAACGAACAAACAAACAAACAAGAATTCATGATAACAAAATTTCATGGGGAAATTCAAAATGGCCGCCTTGTGGCCATATTGGATTTTCGAATCGGGACACAAATGTTATCTTGCACAACTGGACTACAGGGGGAATCTGTGTACCAAATTTGAGACAGATCCAAGCAGCACTTCCTGAGAAATCACGATAAAGTTTCATGGGGAAATCTAAGGTGGCCGCCTGGTGCCCATATTGGATTTTCAAAGCAGACCGAAAAAGATATCTTGCACAACTAGACCCCAAGGGGAACCTGTGTACCAAAGTTGAGAAAGATCCATGATGTTCTTCCTGAGAAATCACGATAACAAAGTTCATAGGGAAATCCAAGATGGTTGCCTGGTGGCCATATTGGATTTTCGAATCGGACCAGAAAAGGTATCTTGCACAACTAGACCCCAAGGGGAACCTGTGTACCAAATTCGAGAAAGATTCATTCATTAGTTCCTGAGAAATCTCAATAACAAAGTTTCATGAGGAAATCCATGATGTTTTATATATTGAATCAAGGGTTGTTACCACAATTGAAAGGAGGGATTATACAGGGAAAACCAAAAACAGTTGATGAACTACGTCAAAGTGCTCAATTAGCAGAAAAACCAAGTCAGTTGACGTCGCAAACAAATATCGCTCAAGTGCTGCAGTTTAATACTAGACCCCAACGGGAAGCTGTGTACCGAATTTGAGAAAGATCCATGCAGTAGTTCCTGAGAAATCGCAATAAACAAGTTCACGAGGAAATCCAACATGGGCGCCTTGTGGCCATATTGGATTTTCGAATCGGACCAGAAAAGGTATCTTGCACAACTAGACCCCAATGGGGAACCTGTGTACCAAATTCGAGAAAGATTCATGCAAATCTCAATAACAAAGTTTCATGAGGAAATCCAAGTTGGCCACATGGTGGCCATATTGGATTTTGGAATCGGACCAGGGAAGGTATCTTGCACAATAAGACCACAAGGGGAACCTGTGTACCAAATTTGACAAAGATCCATGAAGTAGTTCCTGAGAATATGCTATATGGCACACAAATGCACATTGTTCATTTATGATCTCTGTTTATTCACCTAATTTATGCTTAATCTGATGTATGTGTATGAATTTCAACTTTAGTGTAAATATGTTTTATCTGGTGAATAAACGAACAAACAAACAAACAAGAATTCATGATAACAAAATTTCATGGGGAAATTCAAAATGGCCGCCTTGTGGCCATATTGGATTTTCGAATCGGGACACAAATGTTATCTTGCACAACTGGACTACAGGGGGAACCTGTGTACCAAATTTGAGACAGATCCAAGCAGCACTTCCTGAGAAATCACGATAAGGTTTCATGGGGAAATCTAAGGTGGCCGCCTGGTGGCCATATTGGATTTTCAAAGCAGACCGAAAAAGATATCTTGCACAACTAGACCCCAAGGGGAACCTGTGTACCAAATTCGAGAAAGATTCATTCATTAGTTCCTGAGAAATCTCAATAACAAAGTTTCATGAGGAAATCCAAGATGGCCACCTGGTGGCCATATTGGATTTTGGAATCGGACCAGGGCAGGTATCTTGCACAATGAGACCACAAGGGGAACCTGTGTACCAAATTTGACAAAGATCCATGAAGTAGTTCCTGAAAATTTCATAACAAAATTTCATGGGGAAATTCAAAATGGCCCTCTGGTGGCCATATTGGATTTTCGAATCGGGACACAAATGCTATCTTGCACAACTGGACCACAGGGGGAACCTGTGTACCAAATTTGAGAAAGATCCCAACAGTACTTCCTGAGAAATCACGATAAAGTTTCATGGAGAAATCTAAGTTGGCCGCCTGGTGGCCATATTGGATTTTCACAGCAGACCGAAAAAGGAATCTTTTCCAGATTCAGAATACTCGACCCTAGACCACACCAGACACACTACCCCTTAGATGTCACCGAACCTCAACACAGAGTATGATCCTTTGACTTTCACGCAATATAGGACGTAGACCTGCCGTTCTGTACCCCAATACACACTTCAAGCAATTGTTACAGGCACAGATTTCTGGAAGGACCCACCCTGTTCCCAAGGGCGCCGTCAGGGAAGTCGCCTCGAAGAATCCTGAAGACGCCCTGATTCTTCCAGTTTATTTCTGGACGGCTTTGTGCGCACTATGGGGTACCAAGACAAAGGAATCATCCACGCGATTATAACGCATATTTATCACTATAATAACCAATAACAGACTTGACGACTTGTACATAGCGACTCTTCTCTACTACTATTTATATTTTCCCATTGTTATTGTTATTCATTATTTAATTATTTATTTTAATATCTAGCGCTGCAAAAGATCTTAAATCAACGAAGAAATGTACCGTGAAATTAAAATAAAACATTGAGTTGATGGGCCGCGAAATCCGTATGGGAAGCGGCCCTTAAACTACAATTTCAATCAAGACTTGCCAAAGGAATCACCTACGCGACTACAATGAACACATACTTACCAATACAACCTAATCAAAAACCAACCAATGAACCTGTACATGGACAATTCTTCTATTCTATTTATATCTCCACCCGCCCATTTATTATTATTTACTTATTTATTTATTTATATATTTATTTACTTATTTATTTATTTGTTTATTTCATAATACAGCGCTTGTAAACATCTTCAATACACTAAGAAATGTAACGTGTAATTAAAATAAAACATTGAGTTGATGGGCTGCGAAATCCGTATGGGAAGCGGCCCTTACACTGCAATTTCAATCAATCAAAAGATTTGCCAACATTCATGCATAGCCGCTAATAAAGACAGTTCTCGGGTTTGGATCACAAATTTTTATTCTGTGTTTCAGGTGAGTACACTTGTTTATGTATTTTCAGGTATTGTAGGTTTAATTCCCCTATTTGTGTGTTTATATAATTGTCATATTGGTTTGCCTGACTTATTAGATATTTCAGTTAAAAGTAATTTACTTATATTGAAATATGCTGTAAGCAGTAATTCAATATAATACATTTCATTGTATATAATTTAGGAATTTTATGATCATTCAAGTATTGACTAGAGCCGAATATGAATTGTAATTGTTAATATGTATATTATGGAATTAGTTTCACATGTACATATCCTATTGAACATTCATGCACAGCCGCTAATAAAAACAGTTCTCGGGTTTGATCACAACGTTATATTCTGTGTTTCAGTTATTTCAATCATATTATTTGGTCGAGAACACAGCTGAACCCGGTACCTCTCATCAAACCATATGCCAGGACGTGGAATAACTCCCCTAAATTATAGCCCGAGATCCACAAGGAGTGGAAGTGTGATAGGACACCAACCACCACTGGCACTCAAATTGGACCAACCTACAACATCAAGAATATCCGAGCAACGGGAAACAACTCAGCAACAAAATATATCAGCCTCATCGCATGGGTCAACCAACACCGAAGACAATAATCAAGTCATAACAGATTGTGATATGGCTAAACACATCACTTTAGAACATTATCGCGGAGATGACTCCCAAAACAGTAAGAACTGGTTTACCAAATACTTGAAGTATGGCGAATTTTATGGATTTGATAATGCCACACGATTGGCCGTATTTGAATTTCAATTGACAGGAGATGCTTTGCAATGGTATAAGCTATTGTCCCCTGAAATATAAAGTGACTGGGCTTTGTTACAAGCTGCATTTCATAATAGGTTCCCACAGGACTCCAATCTGTTAGATGTGCAGCTATCAGGCATCACTCAACAGCCATCTGAATCAGTGCTGGATTATTTTCAAAGAGCTAGGGTACTAACTGCAAACAAAACGATTGATGACTCCGTGATGTTTTATATATTGAGTCAAGGGTTGTTACCACAATTGAAAGGAGGGATTATACAGGGAAAACCAAAAACAGTTGATGAACTACGTCAAAGTGCTCAATTAGCAGAAAAATCAAATCAGTTGACGTCGCAAACAAATATCGCTCAAGTGCTGCAGTTTAATACTAGACCCCAAGGGGAAGCTGTGTACCGAATTTGAGAAAGATCCATGCAGTAGTTCCTGAGAAATCGCAATAACCAAGTTTCACGAGGAAATCCAACATGGCCGCCCTGTGGCCATATTGGATTTTCGAACCGGACCAGAAAAGGTATCTTGCACAACTAGACCCCAAGGGGAACCTGTGTACCAAATTCGAGAAAGATTCATGCATTAGTTCCCGAGAAATCTCAATAACAAAGTTCCATGTGGAAATCCAAGATGGCCACCTGGTGGCCATATTGGATTTTGGACTCGGACCAGGGACGGTATCGTGCACATTAAGACCACAAGGGGAACCTGTGTACCAAATTTGACAAAGATCCATGAAGTAGTTCCTGAGAATTCATGATAACAAAATTTCATGGGGAAATTCAAAATGGCCGCCTGGTGGCCATATTGGATTTTCGAATCGGGACACAAATGTTATCTTGCACAACTGGACCACAGAAAGATCCATGCAGTAGTTCCTGAGAAATCGCGATAACAGGGTTTCATGTGGAAATCCAAGATGGCCGCCTTGTGGCCATACTGGATTTTCGAATCGGACCAGAAAAGGTATCTTGCACAACTAGATCATAAGGGAAACCTGTGTACCAAATTTGAGAAAGATCCATGCAGTAACTCCTGAGAAATTGCGATAACAAGGTTTCATGGGGAAATCCAAGATGGCCGCCTTGTGGCCATATTGGATTTTCGAATCGAACCAGGAAAGGGTATCGTGCACAACTAGACCTCAAGGGGAACCTGTGTACCAACTTTGAGAAAGATCCATGGACGACGGACGACGGACGGACGGACGAAGGACGACGGACCACGGACAGCGATTTGAACAGCCCACCATCTGGTGATGGTGGGCTAAAAATCCATTTAAACGGATAAACCTTCTATGAGAATATTTGGATGAGTGATATAGGTCATTTTTTATAGTAAATCCACGAAATACAAAATGCCCTTGTATTGTAAAATAGTAAATACATCAGAAAATGTATTAGCGTAAACGTTGCTTGTTTTGGATGTAGCACAGATATGTTACAGGTGAATTTACTAATGCATGGAAACATAAAGAGCAAACAAATAAATATAATAAATATTTTCTTTATTATATACATGTGCACTATAAAGATAGTTATTCACGGAGGAACGTGAACAGAGTACCATAATCTCCATCAGTTTCCTGTGGAGCTTCTGGTCGTCATTCAGTTTAGATTTCATGGCATCCCGAATGGCCTTCTCGGAACCGGGAAAGTTCTTCTGGTAGTCGTCTGGTAGTTCCTGAGAAATTGCGATAACAAGGTTTCATGGGGAAATCCAAGATGGCCGCCTTATGGCCATATTGGATTTTCGAATCGAACCAGGAAAAGGTATCGTGCACAACTAGACCCCAAGGGGAACCTGTGTACCAACTTTGAGAAAGATCCATGGACGACGGACGACGGACGACGGACGAAGGACGACGGACCACGGACAGCGATTTGAACAGCCCACCATCTGATATTCTGAATGGAATAATTTGCAGTTGGCCACTGTGAGAAATAATAACAATCCATGAATGGGGCTAGATTGAAAATTTTCCGTACAAAGATCAGCACTTCTATTTCGTAGCAATTAGAATACTTCACAAATTCAATCTAAATTATTTTAAAATTAATGAAGTTTAAGTTCAATTAACGGTCTCATCAATTAGCTACATTCTTAGTCAGTTAATACCTGTGTATGATTGGCCTGTCCCAGGATGTAATCCAACCTTTGCTGGAACCCACCAGTCTGAATTGTTGACGTCTTGTCCTGCTGCGAAAAATACATGCATATAATTAAAACCTGATCAGTTGTATATATGGTTCCGTATGACATGCAATCCAGTTCTTCTTTTTGTCAATACACTCAGGATGATTGAATAGGTTGACTACCATCAATGATAAAGAATGGAACACATCCGTACGATTTACAAAAGATTGATGAAGATATCTATTATCCTTTCTTTAGTACTGCATGATATTATTAATATCTTCATTTTATTCAAATGGAAACCCATGGTACAGATCACTTTCAAAGATCCAAATGTGTTCACAGTTCTGAGTAATTGTCAGTAAGCACATGCAAATATTTCACACAGTTGCAGCTATTTTGAACTGTGAAGTTCAAATCTGATGTTTAGTGATTTCATGGAAACGAGATTTGATGTCACTGAGTGAAATCAAATCAGCCAACTTTAAGTTGGGATATTCGCAGAGCTAATTAAGATCATTGAAACCTGTATACATGCAGTTCTAATTTATAATGTTATGTTACTGTAAAATTTTGAAAATTCCCATACTTCTAGAAATCCTATTGACTGTAAAATAGTGATCATCGACTCCGGCTAGCGTTTATGCAATCATACATCTATGGGCCTCACATAAACCTAAATCTGGCGTCAGCCAATTCAATCAGGAACTGCCATCCATTGCCCATACAATAGTGGTAAAAGAGTGGGTTTAGATCAGTTGCCCGTTCATCCACCGTGTATTATCCATGTTCCTATCACCAGATCCTGTATGGACTGTGAAGCTGTGATCTTTGCGCTTGATGATTCATCTTTGGAGTGGGGCCCCGGAGTGAGTCGCTATTGACCGGAATTGCTGAACTCTGGCGTCCTGTTTCTACGAGAAGTCCTGTGGTGTTTTGCGGAGTAACGGACCGGTTCCGTAGAAGCCTGTGTACTGTGCGACTACTGTCGTGACTACTGTGTGACTACTGTCCGTTGCGAATCCGTGGTAATTACCAACGATTGAAGGAAGTCGTGTATGCAGACACGATGGAGACGTGAGGGTCATGCACACCCAGAGCATCTGCACAAGTTCAGGTAATCCCTAAATCACCGAAGAGGGTTACCTGGACCTTTTTGGTGAATCGGATGAGTTCTCAAATCGTTGCGTCTATTAAACAATCTCGAATTCTTCATCCCAGCGGTGTTTTAAATTAGCGCGTCGGTATCTGAAGCCTGCGGTTTTCGCTTTGACACCCGATGTCGATTTCAGTCTGACTTCAAAGGCAATCTGACCGGCGATGAAATTCAAAGCTGTCAAATTCAAACCTCCCTGCGGATTGGCCTGATGCGCTGCTTCAGCGCGCTTACTGATTGGTTCGGTTTAGTAAAAACCCCTCGAGCTATTTATATCGAGAACTGCTATCGGTAACTAACCAAGCCAGTGTATCGATCGTAATCTATCGATTGATACTCTGGCTCGCGTGGATGACCCAGAGTGGACGAGGACGAGAGTAAGGAATTAAAAGCCAGACGCAGAACTTAATCACGGAGAAGCCATTTTTGTGGAGATTGTGGCCGCGACCAGGTCTATTATCGTCTTAGATAGGGCTTGTGTAAATTGTGGCATATATCGTTTATTATATTATATTATATTATATTTAACATAACCATAAAAGTGCAGGTAAGCCTAATTTGTAGATTAGGGATCTTCTTTTCAGGGATTGTACGCTACCGGTAAGGCCAGTGTACAAGTAGGTCATGTCTCTGTCGAGTTGCTTCAGACCATCCTCCCCACAGCGCATGCTCCATTTCACAGGCTCGTTTACCATCCCTGCCTCC
The DNA here is from genome assembly GCA_036873755.1 of Hanleya hanleyi. NCBI lineage: Eukaryota > Metazoa > Mollusca > Polyplacophora > Lepidopleurida > Hanleyidae > Hanleya > Hanleya hanleyi. The sequence continues at coordinate 27,170 of JAVTVY010013137.1, read as the reverse complement.
AATAGCGGAAGTTGACCTTTACTACGTTGCTGTGACGTATAGGGAAAACCCACGTACACACGGTTCAGCTTGAATCCGGTCGAACAACTCCTTCAGTTTTGCACATGGGCGAACTACTTTTCATATGCTCTGTCCAGATAAACAGGGAAAATAATCTTCAGATAATTGTTATTAACGCTAGGTCAACAGAGGCATTATGCAGACTTGAAAAGTAATCGAAATGCTCGGCAAACATCAATTCTACTAAAAATAATGTCACTTCCGGCGATGTGCGCTCGGCCTGGAAGCCTGTCTAAAAATCTGACTGGTATTATTAGACCCCCAGCGAGGTGGTGGTCTTCAGACCCACAACATACCAAACTTTTCATCGTAGCTCCGGAATGAAGAGAAGAAGAGAGCTGAAACTTCCCGAGTTTTCCGATAATTTTATTATTGGCGTAATTTGAAGATTATTTTGGATCCAAGCTGCAAAGGATAATGGGACAATGGCGGCAACGACATGTCCCAAGAGGGTATTTAATTTCGGATTTTTCCACCCATTTTTCGTTAAAGTGGCATAAAGCAATTTATTTTGCCATACTTATTATTTCCTCTCATATTAATTAGTTGTTTAACAGCCAATATCGAAAAAAAATTAATTCGGAAAATCGGACCAATAATAGACGAAAACATTGGCTTTCGAGAAGATGACATGATTGTGACGTCATGATGGCCTTTTTGTTGTTTTGTTTTTGCATTATTACGGAAAATTTCAGCCCTTTATCCCAATGGGTAACTAAAATAAATAAAATTTATCAATAAATACTCCTCTCCCCCCCCCCCGCTCCACGAGACAGGCCTCAAATCGTCCAGGCTTTGCAGGGTCAATTTCTGGAGCAGGAGTGGTTTTATTGATGCAACACAGCTTGTGTTAAAATTTAGACATTTAACTATACTATACATCTAACTATATCTGTTATTATTTTTTTATTAGCATTCTGTTGTTGTTGTTTTTTATTCGAGTAGTTACCTAGTACAGGCGAACATATTGGAGATAAGAATATATGTCATATTTATTATATGTAGTTCGAGTTCCTCAGTTCCCAGGTTGAACTTTAGAGTATTGAACCAAAACAAGCCATGCTGTAGTTGATTTTCATTGATGTTATTCAATTCCACTCCACATAAAAGCAAATAGAGAAACAAAACATAACCAACATGCTTTAATAATGCTGAAATTTTGGGTCTTCAGTTTGTTTATATATTGAAGTAAACATAGAACCAAATTATAGAACAAAGTTCGTTCTTCATTACCAAATATATCATCGAACCAAACACCATGTTTTATGTTTGTTTGTTTGTTTTTGTTTTTGCTTTTTTTAAAAAGTTTTTATATAAAACCAATTAAAGAACAAAAACTAGTTTTGTTGTCTGTGGAACCATCAATAGAACCATATATTTGGTTCTACCTTTGGTTATATATCTGGTTCTACCTGCGTAACAACACAAATAACATGTGGTTATACATGTATATATAAACAACAGTTCTAAAAGTGTAAATATTCGGACAAGAAAATTGATCATTAGTAGGCCAACATTTCAGTGTGTTATACATACTGCAAAAATATTTGAGGAATCAACTGATTTGATAAGTTCCAAGAGGACGACTCATTGAAGTAGACAAACTTGAGTATACCCAGAGGATGTTTGTGCGGGGATTGAACTGAAAAGCCAGGAGGGGGTCGAAAACGGGCTTGGTACACCCCAACAGCCGCTTATCACACATTTCAATGATAGAGTGAAAAGAATTCCGAACATGGTAGTATTGTTTAACCCTATCTGGCCTGGATTTTTTGGGACATGTTGTGGTCTGGAGGGGGGGGGGGGCGAAATTATTTTTCATACCCCTTGAGCTAGGGATCTGAAACTTACCACACTATACCCTTGAGTCAAGTTCCACCAGAAAATGTAAAAAAATCCAAGATGGCCGCTTTGATGACGTCACACTGACGTCATTTTCAAAAACGACATTTTTTGTTCGATTTTTCACTCAGATTTTCCGATTTTTTTATTTATGCAATTTCTCCGCAAAAACTGGACCCCACATGGCCGCCGTCTTGAATTTTTCCATGATCCTCTGCTTGGGGGATACGCAAATAGGCTCAAAATGACTCCAATATGATAAACTATAAAGTCACGGAGTTTCAGCTCTCCATTTTTTGTCGTTCCGGAGATAGCGTAGAAAGTTTGGTAGGGGGGGGGGGGGGATTTCGGCCACCAGGCCAGGTAGGATTAAATCAATACCTATGAATTGTCATTCCATTGCGAGATTTCCAGCCCACACAAGGAGACGCTTTATCTCAGTAAACCGCTTGCGTCTATTCGAAAAATATTCCATTGATGTTTGTCTATACTATTGTATTTTAACTTCCTGGGGGACAATAATCCAGAACTATGGACTACATCCTATGTATGGCGAGTCCTGGTTGAAGCCAGAAATTGAGTCTGTAAGCATGAATGTATGACAGATCCTGGCCGAGGCAGGTGACCTGTGTGAAAAAGTAAGTGTATGCTAGATTTATTCGCTGTAAAGCCCCGGTCGTACAACCTGCGTTGGTGCAACAACTCAGAACAGCCCAAAAGTCGAACAACAAAGTATGATATTAAATCATTATGTTATCAGGGATCAAACCTGTGGAATTAGTTGCCAAATAACATTAAAAGTGAGTACACGGTTAAAGCGTGCAAACAGCTCTTATCAAAGTATCAGCTATAAGAGACTTATCCCACCTCATTGCATGTTTACATAAAGAGCACCAATACAGTATTTTATTGTTGTTGTTTTTTGTTGTTGTTTTTTTAATGATGTATATTTTCTAGTTTTTTTAATGTTTTTATGTTGTGTCCGTAATATCACCTACTATACTAATGATGTGATGTTTGCAAACACCGATTTTGAATAATTTATCTTATCTATGATTGGCTCTTTGTGCGACCCACGCCTCTTCACGGGAACATACTATCAGCAATAGCCAATACCATTATTGCATATCGGCTGCAAGGATAGACGGATCAGATTACACAGGACGGAAGCCTCCCAAGAACGAGAGTCGTCCAGGTGATCAGGTTTGCGTTCAACGTACCATAAACTCGATTGTGTCTGGGGATCATCCGATCAAGGAAACCGCCTGAGATCAGCTGAGATATCACAACAGATTCAATGATTCTCTGTGAATTGATTGCATCTCGTTTCGCCACTTCGGCCGCTCTCCAGCCGTCCTCAAATAGTTTCAGGTTGACAGTGTCTTCCCGAGTCTTCTTCATGATGCCGTCAGCTGAAAATCTCCTCATGGACTTTCCGGCTGTGCACCTCTTCACGGAACAGCAGCGATATTATTTATACCGGTCACAGCTATGATACCGGGCCACGGCTCTGACCGTCCGGAGTAGTAGGTAGCAACCCGATTCACGTAAGTTTTCCAGGGAGGTAACTCTTGGTTCCCCTTTTTCCGTCAGGGGGCGCTGTGGCGTATGACGTCACTTCCGGTCTGGGTGAATGGAGCGTGACCTATGACGTCACTTCCGGTGTGGGTGAATGGGGCGTGGAGGATGATAGTACATGTACAAAGCTGTCTGTGTCGTTCATCTCAGTATCTTTTCGGTGAGCGGAATATGTGCTGGGGTTTTTCCCCACAATGTCGTTCACCTCCGTATTTCTTCGGTCAGGTCCGTGGGAGTTTGTACTGATCTGTGGGGTTTTTTCCACAATGTTGTTCACCTCCGTGTCTTTTCGGTGAGGTCCGTGAAGATGTGGCGGAAGGTACCGAGAGATGTGATGGCGGTGTGCGAAGAGACCAGGAGATGAACGAAGAGGCACGGCGAGTTCGTTAAGGTCCGTGAAGATGTGCCGGAGGTGACCGAAAAGACCCGGAGTTGACATGGAGGTGACCGAAAAGACACACGGAGAATACCGAAAACACCCGAATGTCACGAAAAAACGTATAAAAGGGGCGATTTTTAGTGGTTTGGTGCATTCATTGGACTGGCAAACGGAGCTCTCTCACCTGCCTGCCTGCATGACCAGCCAGCCTGACCAGCCTACCAGCCTGAACAACTCTGACGAGCGGAGCTATTGGCCTCACTGCAGCATGAGACGTGGAGAAGATTTTCCAGGGGACCCAGCAGCACCTCCGGCTGAAGTCTTGCCCCAAGACGAGCGTGTGAGTGACATTTATCGACGTCACTGGACTACCATACGCCATTGTTTTCACCGTCACCGTCGTCTATTGGACTTGTATAACTTTCGACTGCAGGACCTCACGTATCTGTCTACCTATGCCGAGAACATTTTCACAGACCAGGTGACAGCGTTCAAATTGAATATGACATTCGGTTACATCTTACGGCACAAGGAGACGGACCAGTTGCGGTATTATTACCCCAGCAAAAATACCTAGGTGTTTGACCAGCCCTTCACGGTGACGGATGCGATTTTTCTGCAGCCACTCATCGACCAACTGACTACGTTGGATCCATTGGAATGGGCCCGGTTGCAACGCCCCAATACCAAATGGCTTGTGGAAATGGTCACCAACGTCACATTTTTCGTCACCAAAATGAGAGATCATCCTATCGGTGCTCCTGTTATACTGCCACCTTGGCTGCTTCATCGACACGGACTGTATGCATTAACGCGAGGCGTACAGGGTCCCTACAAGGACCGGAAATGTCTGTTTCGGTGTTTGGCCGTGCATCTGGACGAGTGTGATCCCCGGGCTTGTGAGAAAGTGGCCAATGGCTATTGGAGACAGTATTTACAGAAGCAAGACTTGGATGAGCGGCAGTTCCGTGGAGTCCCCTTTAAGTATTTGGATGTCGTGGAAACTTTGTTCAACATCAATATCTTTGTATACCGATTACGATGCGAGGATGACATATTTGTGGCTGAATTGGTTCATCGCTCAACAGAACGGTATGCTTCTACGATGAAATTCAATGTCTTCGACGACAATGGGGTGAGTCATTTTTCGCTGAACCACGATATGAGCCTGTACGCCCAGTCTTACAGTTGTGCCCATTGCCATCGGGTGTTTCACCACTCTGGGAACCTACATCAGCACGAGAAGATTTGTGACAACAGTGTGAAGTGAAAATTTCCTGGTGGTGTGTATCATAATACGCCTACTATTTTCGAGGAACTGACCGATGAGGGTCTTATCATACCGGAGGAGGACCGTTATTTTCCCTACCGGGCGTGTTACGTTTTTGAGGCCCTGTTGGAGCCCATGGACATCTTCCCAGCGAAAACGCAGTGGACGCAGCGCCATATTCCCCTGAGTGTGAGCATTTCCAGCAACGTACCTGGCTATGACGCTGTCTGTTTCGTGTCATCGGGGGAATCCCGTGAGTTGATTACCCGCATGATGGAGTATTTAGAGGAAGTCAGTGCGACCAGTACGGAAATGTTGGTGTCCAAGTTCCAGGACGTACTGGACCAACTGGACGATCGGATTCCTATACCCGGTGTATCGTTTAGTGACGATGAAGAGTCCGAGTCCGAGTCCGAGTCGGAGCCGGAACCCGTGCAGTCGCAGGATGTACCTTTACCTAAACCGTATGCGGAGAAATTGAAAGCTCGCTTCCTACAATACCTAGGACAGTTACCTGTGCTCGGTTTCAACTCGGGGCGATACGACTTGAACATGGTGAAGGAATTTCTCTATCCTTACTTGGCCCAGGCTAATACCATCAAGTCCGTCATCAAGAAGATCAATAATCAAATGGCCCTCACTACCATGTCACTCCATTTCCTGGATGTACGGAACTACTTAGCTCCCAATTATAGCTATGCTCAGTGGGTGAAGGCGTATGACTGCGCACAATCCAAAGGGAGGTTCCCTTACACGTATATATCGACGCTCGACCGCTTGGAGGAAACACAGTTGCCACCCCGGGACGCGTTCTTTGAAGATTTGAAGCAAGTGGAATGTCCGGAAGACACGTACCGGGAATTACAGCAGGTATGGAACGACCAACACATGCAGACCTTGCGAGATTTCCTGATATGGTATAATAACTTAGATGTGGTTCCTTTCCTCGAAGCGGCCGAGAAAATGGTTCAACTCTTTCGTCGTGAGATGCACGTCGACATCTTCAAGGAGTGCTTGAGTTTACCGGGTCTGGCGCTTCGCCATCTCTTTCAAGAGTGTTCCACGTACTTCTCGCTGATACAGCAAAAAGATGCGGACATGCATGATTGTTTAAAGCAGAACATCGTCGGCGGACCTAGCCTTATTTTTCACCGTTATCACGAGAAGGACGTCACTACTCTCCCCGGTGGGAAACCCTGTGCTAAGATCATCGGATTCGATGCCAATGCCTTGTACCTGTGGTCTCTTGCCCAACCTATGCCCAGCGGGCATTATACACGCTGGTTGGCGGACGGCCAGCATTTCACACCGCAACGCACCCCCTACAAACATCTGGCTGACCAGTGGTTGGATTGGGAAGCGTATCGACGGGGAATTTATATACGCCATCAGACCAACGCCACAGAGAAGCGCATAGGAGATCGTCGACTCTCCGTCGATGGGTTTGCCCTTGTGGGTAGAACACCGACCGTATTCCAATTTTACGGCTGCTATTGGCACGGCCACGAATGCCATTTCAGCGCTGGACGCTTCAACCAACGACGTGGAAAAACACCGGAAGAATTACGGGAAGAAGTTCAGGAGAACGGCGATTACATCAAAGAGAGAGGATACCACCTCATCGAAATGTGGGAGTGTGAATTTCACACCATGTGCCAGGCCCTCCCACATTTACGCCGTTTCCTAAAAGAGCGTGAGTATCCGCTCAGTCGTCGGCGACTCCTGAGTCTGCCACAGATGTTCGACGCCATTCGTTCTGGGGACCTCTACGGCTTTGTCGAATGTGATCTGCATGTTCCCGACACTCTCAAGCCACTCTTCGCCCAGTGCCCTCCCATCTTTAAGAACACACTGGTGGGTCGGGATGACATTGGACACACCATGGGTGCCTATGCTGAGCAACACGAGTGTTTGCCTCGACCTCGAAGGATGTTGATTGGTAGTATGTGGGCAGAGAAAATCTTGCTGGGCACTCCTCTGCTACAGTGGTACATCAGCCACGGTCTGGAAGTCACGCGCGTATACCAAGTGATACAGTACGTACCCAGCGCCTGTTTTGCGGGGAATGCCGACATCGTCACGTCTGCCCGTCGTCAAGGTGATCAAGATCCGAGTAAGGCCATCATCGGTGAATCGCGGAAATTGACGGGCAATGGCTATTATGGCAAAACGGTCACGAACCAGGATAAGCACGCGAACGTGAACATCTGTACTACCCCACAAGCCCGCAAAAACGTCAATTCTCCTCTGTTTCGGTCCGTGGAGGTCATCGATGACGACACGTATGAAATCACTTTAGCCAAGAAGACTATTCGTTACAACCTGCCCCTCCAGATTGGATGTATGGTATACCAGGTGGCCAAGCTCACGATGCTCCAGTTTCTATATGATTTCATGGGTGTGTATTTTAATCCATCAGACTGGCAACTCATGGAGATGGACACGGACTCGGCCTATATGGCCGTGTCTAATGCAGATTGGGAGTCCCTGGTCAAACCCGAGTTACGTGCACAGTATGAGGCGGAACGGGACCAGTGGCTACCTCGACGTGACCATTACCAGTACGACAAGCGGACGCCGGGCCTCTTTAAGTTGGAGTGGAGTGGCGATGCCATGATTGCTCTCTCCTCGAAGACGTATTACTGTTACGGTGGAGCGGAAAACAATAAGTTTAGCTGCAAAGGGGTGAACCGGCGCGATCCGGCCATCGACAAAGCCTTGTACCTGAACGTGCTGCAAAGCCAGGCCAGTGCGAGTGGGACTAACAGAGGATTTCGGGTGGTGGACCACCAGATGCGGACGTACATCCAGCAACGAGACGCCTTCACTTTCTTTTACCCGAAACGGAAAGTCCTTCCCGATGGCATCAGTACTACTTACCTGGACTTGTGAAAATTTCGAACTATGACTTTTGATACAGGAGTTAAAAACTGTAAAATCAGGATGGCCGAGTGGTCTAAGGCGCCAGTTAACAGTGCTGGTCTGCGAAATGCAGAACGTAGGTTCGAATCCTACTCCTGACAGGTTTTTTGTTCATACCACCTGTATTGTTGACATTCTTATGTACATAGTCTAACCATTCTTGTTCACTTGAATAAAAAAGGCCAAACACATCACTTGTGTTTTCATGAATCTTTCTTATTGAACATCAATGAACGTCAGAACAACAACGTCATAACAAAAAAACAATATCACTGCGCAGTGCATTGAATCAATTAAGTCAACCAGAGAAATGGGGCACGCACATTAAAACGAGAGGCAGTCCAGTCATATACGAGTACATCACGGTCTTCGGCTTGACAATAATCATCAAACATTTGTATGATCGTTTGCATAGAATGTCCTCTACTCCGGTGAGTGAGATAAAACACACAGTACTGTCCGCATACACTACCCAAGGGTCCTTGTAATCTTTTAGTATTCCAACGCCACACTGTAGTAGATACGTCCATGAACTTCACCAAATCGGAATGCAGGGGTGCAAGTGCGTAGGAATCAAAGTATTCGCCTTGGCCCAGGGTGTCCACGTACACAGCTACCCAATGTTCACCGGGTCGAGTACCAGGGTCTGTATTCAGGATGTAGGCTGCTGGGATGGTGGGGATGGTGGGAAACACATTGCGTGGAAACACACCTCGATAGGGTACCCTAGGATTTCGCTGGAGTATGCCCATCAGCTGCTCTGTATTCATGACTCTAGCTGGCGTAGTCACACAGGACGTTTCTTTGCTGATCCACGGTGATGACGTTATCAAACTCGGCGTAGCAAATCACGTTAATGGTATGGGGTAGAGGGACGGAGAAACGCAGTTCCAACCGTAAGTTTCCTTTCTTGAGCAAGGCCAGTTGATGATCGTGTTCCAAGGTTGGGGTGAGGTCGAAGGCGAACAAAGTGTACCCACGGCTAAAGTCTCGTCGAGTGATGGTATTTCCTTCGTCCTGATTGTTTTGTCCTGTGGCTGTAAACAGGTTCAGGTAGCTCCGCACATAGTGATGGTTACCAAAATCCGGTTGTAACGGACGGGCTGGGATTTGATGGCCGACCACATGCGGTGCCAAAAAGTTGACGTTGAAATGTTGAAAGTGGAACGGATTCTCACCCCACTGTCCATTGAAACTGGTGTTGGTGACACACGCCAGGGTAAGACGTTTAGGGAGATCCCTTAGAAATAAATGTTCACGATTGGCCATCATCGTACCTGCTGGCACAGAGAACACCTTGGTCTGTACGCGTCGGATGTGGTACAGGGCTGGTTTTTTCGATAAGGCTTCCATGTGACTCAGCAACACACCCTGTTGCAAATCCACCGTACGGACAAACAGGGCTGCATCATCTATGACGATCTTGTAATTGGGAGCATCTCCACCGGCCATCAAGGCGAAAGTAGGTGGGGAACGGATCAACTTGATCTTGATGGATACACCGTTCATCATGTAGCGGTCTTGCAGGAACAGATCGGCGTGCAGTCGTCCCATCATATCGACGGACTTGCTAGTGGCTGTAAACTGCCTGCGATGGCCGAACCCACCATTGGCAATGGTCAAGGCATCCATGGATCCGGGTGTATCGCTGTAGTACAGCGAGGCTTGCAAGTGTGATTTTTTGGCATCTTCGCCGTACGACAACAGCGTCTCGATGTAGGCTCGATACGGGTACGTATTGGTGGACGTACTGATGAGTTTATCGTTCAGACTGATATCCACCTGTTGGAACAAGGAGTGCAGCCAAAGATTCACCGGGCCTACCACCGCATCGTTCCCGATGGGGTCCCCGGCCCCGTCCACTATTTTGGCTTTCACGTACAAGTACGTGTGGGCTAAATCCAGGTAGGCCGTATCTTTGTTTTCAATGGTAAATTCCAGTGGTCCCGTGCCCGTCAGGCTAGCCAGGGGTCGATGTTCTACCCAACGTCCTTCGGCGACACTGGTCTGTGTGGGTGGAATAGTCCACAAATCCAATTCACTGTTGGTAGACGGACACGACTCGGAGTGAATGAATGCCATTATGCGAAGATGTCTCTCGTACCCTTCTTCTTCTTCCGGGGTGTGCGTCGTCGGTGTGTCGGTCGTCGAATGACTCTTCGCTGTGCCCGTGGTTGTCTTTTAACCGCTTTGGCGATCAAGACGCTGCCTGCTTCTTGGGCCCGTCGTTTCAAGGCTTGTCGGGGTGCCGTGCCTCCCAAGACATCACCGGTCACGCGCAGTCCACTGCGTACCGCTTGTTTACCCACCGCTTTTACTCCCCGTGTCACCAAGGGAAAGAACGTTTTGACGATGCTGCCCAGTATGTTACCCAACCCGTGACCTCGTTGCATTCGTGCACCGCTAAAGATGGGCAAGCTACCTCCCGTTTCTTTCTTGTAGTAGTCGGCATAGCTGGCCGTATGGCACTGGTCAGGCACGTACATTATACGAAGTGAGGAGAACGTGCTTGTCGGAAATGAAGTGTCAGCACCACTTTCCCTCGTTCGAATGCGACCGGGTGTCCCGTGTCATCTCTTATATCCACCGTGATCGAGTTGATATCGGTGTGTCGTACGGGCAGGTAGAGTATGTGGTTGAAACTCTGGGTGACTTGATCGCCATACTTCTTTTTAATGGGTACCACCCGTAACAGAGGTGTGTTCACATCGCCCACAATATGGCTGTCCACTGCGTCCGAGTAGACGTAGAGTCCGTGCATACCCACTTTCATATCCATTACAACGTCACCGTTGTCGGTGGTGGGACCCGCGTACACGCTGTAAGGGAGACCTAACATTTGCTGTAGCCTAGGACTGACTTCCACACCCACGTTGGGGCTGAGCAGGATACAGGCCTTGTCGTTGTGTGCGTTGACATCGAAGATCACGTGATTCTTGAAGGGATAGGCTTTTAGGGGTCTTGAACTATTCGTCACCTTCCGTAGAGACTTGTAATTCAACAATGTGGTCAGACCCTCTATGAACGCCTTGGGGGTATCGTATTGGCCTTCGGGGAGAGTGAGTCGGTATATTTTGCCTTCGTAGGTCACTTCGTACCATACTTCTTTGCCTCGCACGTTGTACCACGAGTAAGGGTATTGAATATCCACCAGTCCACATTCCCACCGTCCAGGTAAATGCAACGGTTGCGGTAATTGGGTCACGTACTTGGCCAAGGTGTTGTCAGGAAACACATCGAGCGAACTGTTACTGGGTAACGTGAGGTAAAACATGACGACTGAGCTTTCTTGCTTCGGCACCTGGCTTTAATAGGGCTCCCATGCCTTGGGCGGATGACCTTGGCGTCGTGATCGTCGCGGTCATTTAGATCTTGGTGGATGCAGGGGGTGGCGTGGTAAAAGGGGTGAAAAAGAAGGTGCCCGTCGTTGTGGTGTTTTGGGAGGTGACGGTTTCCAAGAAGAGGGTGGTGGTGGTGGTCTACTCGGCGATTGCTCGGTCCGCTGCATAAAGGTCCAACGGTTAGGATTCCCCACCAATTCTTGAGGGGTGTGTGTGTCTTTCAACCCCTGAGCAAAGGCTTCCCAGCCCGGCCGGTGGATTAGAGTGTTTGCGAGAGCGTACCGTATCGTTGATCAAATCGGTGATATGAGACCCCGGCACGACTCGGTTTCGAATAATCAGTTTCCCCTCATCGTTCCAACCCATATCGGGATTCTGTTTCACCCTGTCCAACAATAAACGAGCCTTGGTCTTGAACGCCTTAGGGACACTGGCCAACACTTCCTCTTCCAGCTGAGGTGATGATGGTGGTGTGAGTGCTGGCGCTGCGGGTAGTGGTGCTGGTGGTGTACTACCCCTACATTGATCCATAAACGTCTTGTACCGGTTCAGCGTCTGATGGTAGAGTTGAATTTTCTCGTGATCGGGTAGTCGACGTTGGAGTATACTATTCATCTCTTCGTCGAGAGACTGGAGTTGTTGCACCGTGGCAGGCACGGGATAGGGTGATTGCAAACTCTGTAACAGTCGAGGTTCGACCAGCATCATTTTTTTCGTATGTTCCATGACGTTAGCGTGCTCCACCCAAGATGCATCCTACTAACGGTCCCAGTACGGAAACGGCTAAGGGTGCGAGGAGTGCCCCGAGAAATCCACCTCGCTGTAACACCTGTTCTTTTTCTTTAAACTGCCCGTCTTCTTCACCAGCGTTCGGAGACCCGTCTTGTACCATTGCAATTTCCCTTTCTGCAGGGGACAGAGAGGAACATTCCCTTTTAACACATTATGAGCGACTTCACACAAACACCGTATCAATTCTGGGTCCGCGCCGCGCGCCAGGGCCCGGCCCACCTCCGGTGGCGCGCTGCGTAATACGCGGAGGGCCGGCGCGTGCTTCCGTATCCGTGCAGACATGATGAGGAAGTGAATGCTAGAGAGTTGTGTCTTCTTCTTCTATTTGGGTGTGTACACCGTCTGCAACTCTCCGGGAAAAGTGTGGGTGCGCAATCGAAGTGCCGAGGGTGTCTCTTGTTTCAAGTCGATGAGCAGATACCCGTGGGCCCCTTGGGGGGCATCTTCAAAGGCTTCCCGCACAAAAGCCGTGTTTTTAGGGTACATCTGTTTCGCCAGGTGCATAATTTGTGATGCGTCTCTGGGGTTTTTGAACAGGACCACATACTGAGCATTCAAACTGATGTTCCTGTGCTCTTGGTTCTTACTGAAGAGATTCTGGACGATGTAGATGATGCTCAACCGACGATGATGGCTCCCTTTGATAAAAAGCCGGGTGACTCGACTGTCCGTTTCGGTCATCAGATCGTCTACCACGACCAACGTGTCTTCTGGGGTATCCTCTGGGGGTAATCCTTCCACCAAGGTGAGTCCAGGGATGCGTGCTAGTTCCTCGTACGCAGGCTGCCAAGCTCCATAACACCAGAGGATGCGAGCCACGGGTGGTGAAATGAGGGCTGACCCGTGTTGGATGAGCCGTTGAACGAAGTGTGTCTTCCGTTCCGTTTTCAAAATCTTTTCCACCGTGTAGTAGTCTTTCCGTGTTTTGACAACCGGTTGTAATTCTGCCTCGTAAAACGTGCCTTGCAGTGTTTCTCCTTGTAGATCTTCCAGTTGATAGACGTGTGGGTGTCGAGGGTTATGGCGAACGATGACAAAGTGCTCGTCACTCCAGTTGGGCAAGTAACTTTTCTCAAATTGCCCTTTGACTTCACTGATCCGTACCACATCCCCGCGTTTGTAACGGGGTGACGTGAGTGGACTGGGTTCTATCGAGTACAGCGTACGGCGCACTTGATGTTCGTTACGTTCCGTCACATCGAGGGGAGCCCGCTGGATACTGCGATGATAGGCTCGATTGTACCCTTGGACCAGTTGAGGTAGCACATCGATGTACCGTCGGGTGTTTTTGGCGATAAAATACTTGTACATCCGTCCTTTGAAGGTTCGATTGAATCGTTCCACCACAGAGGCTTTGGTCTCGTTGTACGTATGGAAGAAAAACACCTGTTTCTTAAGAAAGGCTTGAAAGTGGTGGTTGAGAAATTCTGTGCCTTCATCCGTTTGCAAATAGAGGGGTTTGCGTCCCGTCTTGAAAATCTGCTGGAACGCGCGTACCAGATTCTCTCCTGTTTTGGTCCGGATGGGTAGCACCCACGCGTACTTGGATAAAATATCGATACAGGTCAACATGTACCGATGTACATCATTGTGGGTAGGACTCATATCGACCAAATCGGCCTGCCATTGTGCGTCTACGCCTCCTACGATGACTCGGCTACGGCGAAAATGTTGTCGGGCTGCTCGATGTAAGCTATAAGTGTCTTGGGTGTTTAACCATTCTCGAACTTCAGTTCGACTGATGCCTTGGGAATGTCCAGCTCGAGCGAGCGCTCCCACAGCGCTATAAGCGGCTGGACTGGTGGGGTTGTAATACAAATCTGTTAACACCTTGTTCACAGTCTTACGCCACGTGGATTCCTGCCGCCCGGCCTTGTGGGTACTTTCGGATTCCCTTTCGGGTCCCCCTCTGGGTTGCGCTGTTGTGTGTTCGCTTCATGAGTAGACAATGACACTCTAGCCTGTGTGCACCCTATAGATATAGTACTTCATCGACAATGGGGACTACTTTTTCCAAGGCCGTCCATAGATCAGGGTCCAGGGTAAAACCACCATCGTTCAGACAGAGGAGTCGAGCAAAAAAGGCGCCGCGGAAAATGTAGACGTCGTCACACAGGCGAATGCTATCACCGTCGAGGTCACCCAACAACACCCGTTTCAAGGTAGTCCAGCCTTCCGGTGACAAAGAGACGCGCGCTTTGGGTTCAGGCGTACACCAACACCTACGTCCGCTATCGATGAGGTCCACTCGTTTGGGAAACAACAATAGGGTGCAGCCAGGTGTAAGAGTCCGGGTAGCCACAGAGTTCGCGTCGGGGTGCAGTAAGTCGTGGACGTCGGGGATAATAGTTTTCAGCGCCTGCCATAATGCCGGACGGAGTATGATATGGGGACCACCACGCTGTTCTAACCGAGGAAAAAAAGAATCATCTCTACCACTTCGTAGGTAGACACCCACTCCCACGTGCATGAAATCGACTTCGGGCTCTTTTCCCTGTAACAACCGTGTCAATAGAGTCCATCCTGCTAGGGTTAAACATAGCTTCACCTCTCGGGGTTGTTCTTCGATGAGCTGCAGGTGATTGTCATAGACGATCAGGGTGACGTGGGTGGTGAGTTGGAACAACGCAAGCTCTCCATCTGCTCCGTGCGCTCCCATGGTGGTGAATGACAAAACACCGACTAGGGAGGCCTGTATATATCGCTGTGCAGGGGAGGGGAACACCCTGTCAGTGCCTAGTGGACTCACCTAGTCGCCCCTGCAAAATAAGGGGTTGGGTAATTTTTTTATACTATAATGTACCCCTATGGGTTAGTGTGAACTCCTAGTCCGTAGCCGTACACGTTACAGTTTTTTATATGTGTTCGTGTCTCTATCCTAATCCGTACCCGTACACGTTCTGGTTTTATTTTTCCATCTCCCTTCATCCTTCGTGAAAGTCCGTGATCACACGGTAGTGTCATGTTAAATTAACCACTAGTCCGTAGCCGTACACGTTATAGTTTTATTTTTTCGTGCCTCTCTAGGCGCTGTCCGTACCCGTATACGTTATAGTTTTTATTTTCCATGGCCCCACCTTCGTCAAAGTCCGTGATCATTCGGGGTGTAATGTTATAGAGATACGAGTTGATTTAACCTGGGAATTTGCCACATCAATTTTGCGCAAAAAGAGAGGATTGTGAGTTGACCCATGATGCATCACTCGCGCCTTATTGGGCCAATCAGCGACGCGTATACCAACCATAATGTTATAGAGATACGCATTGATTTAACATGGGAATTTGCTATACCAATTTTGCGCAAAAAGAGAGGATTGTGAGTTGACCCAGGAGGCATCACTCGCGCCTTATTGGGCCAATCAGCGACGCGTATATCAACCATAATGTTATAGAGATACGAATGGATTTAACATGGGAATTTGCTATACCAATTTTGTGCAAAAAGAGAGGATTTTGAGGTGACCCAAGAGGCATCACTCGCGCCTTATTGGGCCAATCAGCGACACGTATATCAACCAATGGCGAGGGCGGAGACAGAACCAATGAACGAGGATCGCCCCGTTTAAACAGCCAATGAAAATCTACTCTATATGCAGCATAAAACCAGGGGCCGCGTGGGGAGAAGGCACATTCAAACCATATTTCTAAAGCTGTGAAGACGTATACATCAAGATCCTATCATGAGCCGTGTTGCCAAAATGTCCACCACCAAAGGTGCGGCGAAAGAGAGGCGGTAGAAAGAAGAATTAGCAAGGGCCGTCAGAGAGTATTGGTTGCAGGAAATAAGGAAGTGGACACGGGAGAACACCAACATATCACCGCTAGCCTGGGCCGGCCTCCATCATCTGGTGACTAGGGCGCCGGCCGATTTGCTGGGGCGAGACTGGATGGAGATGTTGGGCGATCTGTTGGATGCCCAACATCAACAACAACAACAACAACTGCTCCAGCCAGTTGAACCGGAATTTATTGACATCGGAGACGTGCCACGAATCGCGCCAGCATCCTTTCTGGACCATCTACCAGCAGATTCCTCTGATGACGATGCGGCGCAAGAGCCCTGCCTCCAACGACAACAACAACAGCCTGGCCGATACGTATTACACCCTGGTCGGTATTCTTCTGCCAGTTTGGAGTAGACAGGCAAACTCCCCCTGAATAAAACAGGGTAAACAAATTGACCTTAACGGCCCTTTTCAGGGCCACCCCAATCTTACGAAAGGGGAACTTCTAACGTGGCACATTCAATTCAAATCAGGTCCTACATGAGTGAATCTCCTCTCCTCTATATTCTATGATTACCAATCTCCAAACCCCACAAAAAAATCCCTGCCCTCAACGGTCCTTTTCAGGGCCAACCCCCAGCCTTACAAACACATAAGACCCCTTTTTCAGTGTGTTCAGGGCCAACCCCTAGCCTTCCAAACACAACAGACCCTTTTCAGTGTTCAGGGCCAACCCCTAGCCTACCCATGCAAAATCTCCTCTCCTCTACCAATCTCCCACACCTCATAACAAAAAAAAAATTGTACTCTCGGCTTTTTCCGGGACTACTCGGTAGTTCTCAATCTCCTCACCTCTCCTCTACCAATCTCCCACACCTCACAACAAAAACAGTTTTACACTCGGCTTTTTTTAGCACTATTCTGTATATTATTACCATACATTCATACTAATAGTGTTTTTTTTTACCTGGACGCTGTTAGTAGGAAGTTCCCATTTACTAAGTGGTATTTACCTATTGTTACCTAGGTGTGTGCATGTGCAGGAGTTGGTGTTTTTTGTGCTTTTAATTAGAAGCTTGCTCTTTCGAATATAATTGGGGGTCCTGATAAGGACCGTTAGGAAGATGTAAGGGGATTACATCGATCGGAACAGGTTGTCTCGCCTCTGGGTACACACGGGACATTTCAGCGCGACGAGTCTACACGCTATGGGCTTGTAAGTGTGCGTAGGCTCTGGTCTTCCTGCATGTCTGTGAATACAGCGAATACATAACGCATGGTGTCCACATGGAAATATAGCGTATTTGGCGTAGCGACTACTGCATTGGACACAGGGTAAATACTGTGCCGCTTTCCATGTTGTGTCTCGCTCCAGGAATCTTCTTATTTCGATACAGTAGTACTGCTGCTGCTGTAAAATAGCCATCTCTTCTTGTTCTTGTTCTCTTTTTTCTCTTTCTGTTTCTTGGTCTTCTTCCAACTCATCTTGTAGGAGTTGAGCAATCTGTTCGTAGGGAGTAACGTAGGGACTATTGTCCACTCCATCCATGAATTCACCGGTTGCTTCTTGGTCTTGGGCTTGTTCTTGGTCTTGGGCTTGTTCTTGGTGTTGTTTGAACACATCTTGTAGGACTCGTTCAAACCGCTCGTGTTGGGGAGTACTATTGGCCGTGACATCTCCATCCGCTGCCTCTTCCTCTCCTTCTTCATCGCCTTCACCCGTAACATGGTCAAGATACTGTGGCTTTTGTTGTGAAACTGGGGTGAAAGTCTCGCCGCCCTCTACCGATTGGTGTTCTTGTTCATCATCTTTCAATAGCTCTTCTAATATGTTGTCAAGCCATGACTCGTTAATAATATTGTGCGCTCCATCAATATCCATGTGTTGAGCCATGATGTAGTTCAAAATGAATGGATAGCAGACGAGATACTGCGCGCTTTTTATAGTCTAACCGTAGAGCGCGCGGACGTCAGCGAAATCTTCTCATCGAAACATTGTGCTTGCTCAAGCCCGCTGAAATTTTGTGTTTCTTTTTCATCTTTAAACCAGTCTCATTTTGCAATAAATGCGAGTTGACGTGTAAAACTTATTTCAACTTGAACTTTGAGAGCTTATCGTGTATCGTTGAAAAATTCAGAAGGCTAGCGGTAGGCTAACCCTATATTTTTAATGATTTTGTTGATTTTAGACCCGTGTGGTTATGGGAGTGGTGGTGTGGAAAACCCGGTAAATTTGAAATATATCGGTTTACCTGCGTAAAAATACTTCAGATGTGTTCCTCACATCCTTATAATGTGACCCTGAAAATTGGAGCGGGTTTATCGAAAGAAAAGTAGGAATTTTTGTCCTATCACGCTGACTACTGTAACACAGCACTATACAGTCTGGAGGCGAATGTGAGTACAGATATACGTGTCAATGGCTGTGTTACCGTAGCCAGCGTGGTAGGACAAAAATTCCTACTTTTCTTTCGATAAACCCGCTCCAATTTTCAGGGTGACATTATAAGGATGTGAGGAACACACCTGAGGTGTATTTACGGAGGTAAACCGATTTATTTCAAATTTACCGGGTTTTCCACACCACCACTCCCATAACCACACGGGTCTAAAATCGACAAAATCATTAAAAATATAGGGTTAGCCTACCGCTAGCCTTCTGAATTTTTCAACGATACACGATAGGCTCTCAAAGTTCAAGTTGAAATAAGTTTTACACGTCAACTCGCATTTATTGCAAAATGAGACTGGTTTAAAGATGAAAAAGAAACACAAAATTTCAGCGGGCCTGAGCAAGCACAATGTTTCGATGAGAAGATTTCGCTGACGTCCGCGCGCTCTACGGTTAGACTATAAAAAGCCCGCAGTATCTCGTCTACTATCCATTCATTCAACTGCATCATGGCTAATCCTAGTAGACGGGCGCTATTCAACACGATGAACCAACAAGATCCTAGAGAACATAGAGAACGGATTCGCACAAGTGGAGAAGACAACGAACATGTTACAATCATTACGAGCTTGCAGCGTGTTCATGAAGCTCATATTGCTGATGCGTTGAGACGGAGAGGCGCACAACAAGATAGAGAAATAAGGGACGCCATGGGAGAAGAGGATGATGATGAAGCAACAGACGATGAAGATCTACCAGAGGTGGAGTGGTTAAACAGTAGTAGACCCCCAGCAACTACAGCTTCAATGGCTACCACAACGACGGCTACCCCAACGACGGCTACCGCAACGACGGCTACCGCAACAGGAATGACAACACCACCACCTCTAGCAGAGATCGTCCGCCTGAACGAACAGATTGATGAATTAGAAGAGGACAAGTCTAAACTACGTGTACAACTGACTAAGGAACAGAATAAATCCACCTGTAGCGTGTGTCACATCGAAGAGACGATGTACGCCTTTTTCCCTTGCGGTCACCTGTGCCTATGTGGCGTATGCTTGCTATCCCTGACATGTATAGGGGGGACGTGCCAGTGCGCCGAGACAGAGGAGCTTCATTTGAAGATACAATGCCCTGTGTGTCGGACGTGGGTGTCAGGTGTGAACAAAAATTTCCGCCCGTAACGCCCGGGCCACCTATTTACTCCCGAAAGGGGTGGGACTTGCTAACTAAAAGCACAAAAAACACCAGCTCCCTCACCAATATGAAAACATAAGGTCTTCACCACAGTAGACTCTTAGTGTTGAATTTTTTTAATACAATTATCTTTGCAAAGAATGAACACTAACACACATTTTGAATTTCTAATATTTTTATTAACACAGTAGAATGAACATAAGGTCTTCACCACAGTTGACTCTTGGTGTTGAATTTTTTTTTAATACAATTATACGCTATCAGGGCGCTTAAATGAACATAGAATGAACATAGAATGAACATAGAATGTAGGAATACGGTAATTACACGCGTCTAGTCCGTCATTCATAATCCAGCCGTCGTCCATTAGAGAATATCCGCGTCCATAATCCAAAGACCTATTCCATTTTCCACATAACAGTATTAGCACCAAATTCAAAAAGACAATCATAGTATACATAAACATAGGCTTGTTTCCTGCAAGAGAGAAGCGGTCAACAGTTTTCAATGATGTTCCAAAAATATCAAATCCGTATCGCTGATCAGTATTCTTAATCCATAATATTCGTTATAGAGTCGTCATCTAAAAAAAAAAAAAAAAAGATGTATCTCAGTCACGCTTTGATTGTGACTGTTCATATGAATACCATGAGGATCTTGAAGTACATGGGTTCATACGGCCCCTAGCCCCGGGTTAAGCGGAATTAGACACAAGTTACGAAACGTAGCGCCATAGATCTTGCACGCTACGTTCGTATTTTGCTATCAGCGTGCGATATGTATCGCCAAATTTGAGAAACTTTGAGTGGAGGCGCTTGGTGGAATAGCCCTGTTTTATAAGTTTCTGCACTAATGTTTTGTGACGTTGATTAAAATCATCACATTTAACACAGGATCTAGCAAATGCTACTAAGCGAGATATGTATACGCCATATGCAGGTCCCACTGGAATATTACTATCCAGAAAGGGATAGTTTACGATGTCGAGATTGTAATCATCTCTTTTGTCATAAAGTCGACGAGAGAGAATGCCCGCTTCATTTTTATAGAGATAGAGATCTAAATAGGATGTGCCTGTAGGGCTATCTGTAGTTTCCTTCAAATCCAGTGAAGGTGGATATATATCCTTGACTGCGTCATTTATATAGCGATTATCCACAGCGAGAAGATCGTCTATATAGCGTTTGGTGAATGAGAAGGAACGGGCTTTGAATGGATCGGTTTTGAAAGCGCCTGCATATAGTCATATTCATAAGAGAACAGATACAGGTCAGCCAACAGGGGTGCACAATTAGTACCCATTGGAATACCTATGCTGCTGATATATTGTGTTGCCAAATTTCACATAGATATTTTTAATGAGAAATTCAAGCAACTCTATAAACAAAGAAACATCCCATGAATGATATCTCTTGTATGTAGTCGAGCTAAAGAATGCTTTATGGCTTCCGACATTAATATATCTACGATCAGTTTTCTTGAACACAGATACTATTAATGAACTTAGACGGTCAATAAGGTCCTGATGAGGGATTGTAGTATAGAGAGTCGAGAAATCCCATGTGGATACATGTCTGTACGGTATGTGTCCTTTAGCATCAAGCTCTTCCGTAAGACATTTTGAGTTTTTCAATATCACATACATTCAACGCCAGAGTTCTTAGAAATAGTGGCGCAATACCTTTCCCAAAATGCTTTTACCTCCTGAAGGGCCCTCGTCAATAGGGTTGAAAGAAGCTTGGTGGTGCAGCTTCTAGAACCAGCTATGAATCTAGCTTTGTATGGTGATTTATGCATTTTGGGAGTCCAGTATATTTTTGGTATGTCGTTATGATTGGTTGGAAGACAAATACCTCTTCCCCTGAGAAACTTTTTGTGATTGTTAAATAGATCTTCAATGTTCAAATGTTCAATGCAACAAGACTTGTGTGAAATGTTCAATATTTATGCAACAAGACTTGTTTGAACTCGTCATCGTCTTTCCGCCCCTGGTGCACGTAGATGAAGGCGGCAATCTGTTCACGTGGAATTCTGGGTGGACAGGCAGCTTCCAATGCCTCGGCAATTTGCACCTCGTTCATGTCCTGTAGTGCCTCAGTGATGAGCGTGTCGGATGGTATACTATTGTCCACACGCGTATGCGTGTTGAAGAGCCCGTTCTTGTTCCCACAGCCTGCACATTGCTGGATACGCAAGTGTCGAATGCGGGGTCTGAGATGATCCAGGAATGTCTCGATGTACTTCTTATAAATATACTGACTCATCTGGTCAGACAGGACTTCATGAATTTCAGCTGTGAGACTCTGCAGCTTCCGCCACGTAGGTATTTTCAGGGTGACGCCCTGAGAACAAGGAATACGCTTTTGCGTATCTGCCCTCATTTTCCATTTTCGAATATGCACGAGGAGCATGTTGTTGAATGTAGAACAGGTGACAAAGATGTCGTCACCCAGATAAAATTTTGCTTCGTCGCTCCCCTGGTGGTCAATGACCGCATCGACGGCGTAATAAATGGCCTGTACTCTTATCCAGGTGTCCAACGTCAAGGCGATATGCTTAGGTGATTTGTCGTCCCAGGCCGGTGCGTTAAAATGCACTTCCTCTTCTTTGACACTCACAGTTAAATAGGGAGAGAGCTCCCAAGTGTTCGTCTGGGCCGCCTGGTAGGCCTGCTGGATAATGTCATTGATCTCCTGCACAGACATAGGAAGTAGCACCTCTTCCTTCGCTTGCTCAGGCACTTGCTGGGGCACTGGCTGAAGCACTTGCTGAGATATTTCTAAAGGTGTTAGTCGGGGCCGTTTGGTAGGTGGACTGGGTTTGGCAGGTAGACCGGACTCTTGGTGCGTACGTTTGGTAGCTGTACGCTCTTCGGCGATGTCCATGACTAAGATATTATCTTCTGAATCGTAGGCTTGAAGTAGATCTGCTAGTTCTTCATTTCCCGTCTTCTTCAGCGCCTCCACGAAGGCTAGAAATGCATAGGAGCCACGGCGCAGTAGATCGTTGATGAGGGCTCTGTTTTGTCGTGAAGTGGTCTTCTGCGCCATGATATCTTCGACACCGGGTTTAAGGATTATGTTTTCCACCATAAGCAGATCACATAGTTCGGCCACATGCTGCATCTCATCAATGAGGCGAACACGGTGCTGTTGAAGCTTAGCTCGCTGGGATGACTCCATGACTGTGGGCTCAGGCTGGTCAGTAGCTGCTATGGTGAGATAGGCTGGTGAAGTTGCACTGGTAAAATGAAAATCTTCTCCACGTCTCATGCTCCAGTGAGGCCCCGGTAAGTAGCTCCTCTCGTCAGAGTGGTTCAGGCTGGTAGGCTGGTAGGCTGGTCAGGCAGGCAGGCTGGTCAGGCTGGCTGGTCAGGCAGGCAGGCAGGTGAGATAGCTCCGTTTGGCAGTCCAATGAATGCACCAAATCGCCCCTTTTATACGTTTTTTCGTGACATTCGGGTGTTTTCGGTATTCTCCGTGTGTCTTTTCGGTCACCTCCATGTCACCTCCGGGTCTTTTCGGTCACCTCCGGCACATCTTCACGGACCTTAACGAACTCGCCGTGCCTCTCCGGTCATCTCCGGGTCTCTTCGCACACCACCATCACATCTCTCGGTACCTTCCGCCACATCTTCACGGACCTCACCGAAAAGACACGGAGGTGAACGACATTGTGGGAAAAACACCACAGATCAGTACAGACTCCCACGGACCTGACCGAAGAAATACGTAGGTGAACGACATTGTGGGGAAAACCCCCAACACATATTCCGCTCACCGAAAAGATACGGAGATGAACGACACAGACAGGTCTGTACATGTCCTATCATCCTCTACGCCCCATTCACCCACACTGGAAGTGACGTCATAGGTCACGCTCCATTCACCCAGACCGGAAGTGACGTCATACGCCACAGCGCCCCCTGGCGGAAAAAGGGGAACCAAGAGTTACCTCCCTGGAAAACTTACGTGAATCGGGTTGCTACCTACTACTGTCCGGCCGTCCGCAAACTCGGATCTCCTCTACGGTTCCTGGAGACACTTACTCTTTCACCGACTTTCAGGACTCTTCTGAAATCTTCTGTCTAGAAAGGCAGGAACACGGCTTTTATAGGCCCGTGACGTCATCCTTGTTTATATCCTCTGCCAGTGAATCGGGGCAAACAACGGTAGATTTGCTTTCCTAGCCTGATAGTTATGATATCTTCTCTATGGTTCATACGATATTAATGGATCTTCAACTGAATATGGAGATAGTTTTAAATTGATATTGGTTTGTATGCTTGTCCTATTTTAAGGGTATTTCCTAGAAGAACAATGATCGCCCGTATACTGTTTGGTGAACCGGAACAAACGGAGGAACGGTCAGTCATTCAGCACTTGTTTTGTTTTGGTCCAGGCGAATGTAAGAAGATTGATACAGACATTTTATTTGTGTGGTGGTATTTTTATATGTTATATATACTGATGATATACGCTGGTGCTGAATGTTACAACTCTAGAACATCTAAAATAGTATCTCTGTTGTGTAGTATACCTGGCCGATTTTATTGAATAGTGCCTCTCCTATGTGGTATACCTGGGCGGTTTTATAGAATAGTGCCTCTCCTTTCTGGTATACCTCTGCAGTTTAAAGAATAGTGCCTCTCCTATGTGGTATACCTCAGCGGTTTTATAGAATATAGTGTCTGTCGTGTGTGGTGCACCTCAGCGGTTTTACAGAATAGTTTTGTGCAAAGGGTTAATGCATCGAGGCCGGAAAAGGTCCACCTGAGCAGGAAGGAATGGGTAATATCGGTCCCCGGGCTTATCGGGGCCTGCCTATCAAGTTATGGGTGGGTGCATGTAAAAGTTTCTCCAGAAAAAAATATAAAAAGCGGAACACGGACTTTACCCCTACAATAGGGACCTTATTCGCACATTTGCATCTATACGGGGAAATGCATATATGGGGTATGGGGGTGGTCATTTTTTGTGGATTTTACTATGGGTTGTTTGGTCTTGTTTTTCACGTCTCGCCACGAAAAACACGATGGGAGAGGTCCCGAAGTTAAGCGGTGAATTTATTCGAAAAGTTCACGAAGATCTGGGTAGGCCCATACTGGCTATGGGGGATAGGTTCATACTGGGAAATTCACACATGTTCAGGTCGGTATGGTTTGTTTGATCTTGTTTCTCACGTCTCACCAAGTGGAACACGACAGGAGGGTCTCGAAGTTGAGCGGTGAATCTTTTTTTAAAGTTCACGGAGGTCTGGATAGGCCCACAGGCTAATACTGGCTATGGGGGATAGGTCCATACTGGGAAATTCACACATGTTCATTGCGGTATGGGTTGTTTGATGTTGTTTTTCACGTCTCACCACGTAGAACACGATGGGAGGGGTCCCGAAGTTAAACGGTGAAATTTTTCGAAAAGTTCACGGAGGTCTGGATAGGCCCATATTGGCAATGGGAGATAGGTCCATACTGGGAAATTCACACATGTTCATTGCGGTATGGGTTGTTTGGTCTTGTTTTTCACGTCTGACGACATAGAATACGATGGAAGGGGACTGGAAGTTAAGCGGTGAAATATTTCTGGTATATAAAACACGGATAGAGCCTTATTGACCTTTGGCGAAAGTACATGTCCATGTACATATACGCATGTCCATGTATTCTTTGCATATCCCTGTACATGTACTATGTGTCCATACATGTGCTATGTGCCTGTTCATGTAATCTGTCCAT
The DNA here is from genome assembly GCA_036873755.1 of Hanleya hanleyi. NCBI lineage: Eukaryota > Metazoa > Mollusca > Polyplacophora > Lepidopleurida > Hanleyidae > Hanleya > Hanleya hanleyi. The sequence continues at coordinate 1,935 of JAVTVY010013137.1, read as the reverse complement.
GTACATATACTCTGCCAATGCACATGCTCCTTGTCCATGTACATGTACTCTTGCGGGAACAACATAGTATCCTGATAATATATATATCACGGTGGTGTAGCGTTAGTCAGCTTACCTGGCTAGTACTTCACACATTTATCGTTGTGAATTGTTGATTGCTTCTTAACTGTAAGAAATTACATGTAGCCTGTCAGTATGTATATTCGTATTTTAGCATTTCTCTTATTTTGATACGAATTATTACATTAACATCAAGAACGGTATTGTTGTTGCCGTTCAATATCGGTCTGATGCTTATGTGGAGCCGTATTCAAGGTAATCGACATAAACATTGGATAGAAATATTATAGAATACCTGTCCCGTATTATACAATGTCTGTACTGTATTATACCACATCTGTGCTGTAGTATACAATATCTGTCCTCTATTATACCCTATCTGTACTGAATTATACAATGTTTGTCCTGTATTATAACATATCTCTGCTGTATTGTACGATATCTGTCCTGTATTATACTATATTTGGCCTGTATTATACAATATATGTGCTGTATTATACCATATCTGTACTGTATTATGCAATATTTATCCTGTATTATACCATATCTGTGCTGTATTGTACAATATCTGCCCTGTATTATACAATATTTGTCCTGTATTATACAATATATGTGCTGTATTATACAATATCTGTCCTGTATTATACCATATCTGTACTGTATTATACCATATCAGTCCAGTATTATACCTTATCTGTGCTGTATTATACGACATCTGTCCTATATTGTATCATATATGTCCTGTACTATACCATATATGTGCAGTATTATACAATATCTGTCCTGTCTTATACGATATCTGTCCTGTATTATACAATATTCGTCTTGTATTATACCATATATGTCCTGTATTATACCATATCTGTCCAGTATTATACAATATGTCCTGTATTATACAATATATGTCCTGTATTATACCATATATGTCCTATATTATACAATATCCCGTATTGTACCATATCTGTCCAGTATTATACCTTATCTGTGCTGTATTATAATCGGGGAAGGTAGGAATGTGAAGCACTCGTGGCTCCGATTGGAGGGGCTGGGTCGTGGAAATGACATCATTCTACACATGTACAGTTGTGGAGTAGTAGTAAAAGGAAAGTTTCGGAAGTGTGCAAGGGCACTATATCACATCGGGGTATATATTTCATCCAAGTATAGCGGATAGCGGTTGTCGTGAATAACAACAATATTTATACAGTTTATTATCCCGAATGTTACATCATACCCAGGCGGGGGGAGCCGCCCTGGGTATGTTTAGTATGTTCACAGCAAAACAAAATAAAATATCAAACACCATGTTTTATTATTTAACGCACCGTCGCATTAGGTACAAGTGTTTACTGAGCTCAATTCAACGATTAGCATGTAGACATAGAGAGTATATACGGCATGTTATGCTATTCATCAGTGCACGGGTGACGCATTCAGCCGAGAGGGTTGACCAGTTTAGCCACGAAGAACGTAACATTGGTGACCCTCTCCACTGTCCACTTGGTGTTGGGGCGTTGACGTTGTGCCCATTCCAAGGGATCCACGGTATCCAGTTTCTCCAGCATCGTCTCTAGCAACGCCCGGTTAATGATGGTGAAATGATGGTCGTACATTTGACTGTTATTACTTGGATAATAATACCGTATCTGGTCCGTCTCTTTGTGGCATAAGATGTACCCAAAAGCGACATTTAATTTGAAGCCGTAGGTTGGTCATTGGAGATGGCTTCCACGTAGATGCGTAGACGGGCGAGGTCGGTCAGTCGGAAATTGTAGATATCTTGAATAGGGCGATGACGGTGAAAACAGTGCCGTATCATGGGTGAATGGCGCTGATAGATGTCACTCACTGGATGGGCGTCCTGTAAGAGATCGC